>JAJKFI010000108.1:1575941-1595561 GCA_029204185.1 Lerista edwardsae | reverse complement strand
GCTTCATTTGGCTCCTATTAATTCTTAAGGCAGGGCCATGGGTTGGTGCCATCCCCAAAAAGACTCTGTTATTCTTCCCCAACGTCCCTGGTGCCATTCCCCCTTCTTCCATTGTCTCCCTTGCGTCTTAAGGCTTGCAAAGGCGAGCTCTTGGGGACGAGACCTGCCTTCTCTGCTAGCTTGTACAGCCATGTGCATCGGTGGAACAATGGCACTGCTTCTGCAACCGACCCTCGAGTTCTGGCAACTTTCTCCAGACTCCGCAAACAGCTGCAGGGCACCTTGACCGCCAGTAGGAGGAAGAAGAGAAGGGGAAAGCAGAGCTGCATCAAAGTGGCCCGCCAGCAGCTCTAGCATATTGGGCAGGTCATAGATGGAGGGTAACGGTGGCTTCAGCCTCTGCTGCTGGTGCTAAGCAAGTCTGAGTCTGATCAGTAGCTGGGTGGACAGCTGCCTGCAAGCCCATGATCCAGCATGAAAGACTTGCTGGGATATAAATGTAGAACAGAAGGGTCCCAGCAGTCAATTCACGGCTATACTACAGAGCTCCTCCTGCCCCAGTCTCCCTTTAAAAAATGCCTGTCTTTGCATACAGTGGAGACTGCAAAGAGTGGTGGTGATGATGGTACAACGCTGCACTCTAGTGGCCAAAGAGCAAGGAGGCCACACAACAAAAGAAGCCAATTGCTACGTTTCCATGCTTCTCTATCCCCACAAAGCAGATGTGAAAACGTCTTTACAGACTAAGAACATCAGAAGAGTCCCGCTGGATCAGGCCAAAGGCCCATCGAGTCCAGGTCTAGTCCTAAATCTCACAGTGACCTACCAGATGCCAGTAAGACAGTGAGATACCTACAGCCTGTTGTTGCTATTCCTTTGCATCTGGCACTCAGAGAAAAGTCCTCTCTAAAACCAGCAAGGCTGCATACACCCATCATGGCTCGTAGTCCATGATGGATTTTTCAACCCTCAGTCCATCCAATCCCCTTTGAAAGGCACCCAGGCCTCCAGATGTTGTCACCATGTCCTGTGGCCCTGAGATTAATCACACACTGGGAAAAGAAATAGTTTCCTGTGTCTGTTCTCACTCTCCCACTACTCAATCAGGAGAAGGAGAGGGGTGTGCCAAAGCCACTAAGCTCGAGCCAAGAGTCATGAGGCAGCAACCCCACAACTCATAGGATCCAGCGGGAGCCACTTTGGGATTGCTGAATCCATGGGCACTGGGAAGCTTCGGACTGGGCTGTAGGTCAGTCTGTTGGAAGCAAAGAAAGCAGCAGAAGCTGGCACCGTAACTGACAAAAGAAAAGGAGGGAAGGAGAACCTCCAAAGGGTGCAAACAATCAATCAATCAATCAATCAACAGTAGTGATGTCATGCAGGGGGAACGCGGGGGAACTCAGTTCCACTAGTTAAAATTAGGGCTGACTCCGCCCACTTCACTCTCCCTCCCCCCCCTCCCAATTCCTCTGCAAAGAGCTTTTCTTCTTGGTTGGCCGGCACTCAGAGGGTTAAGGGCAGTGATGTCATTCAGGGGGAACGGACCAGAACGGGCGTTCCGGATCCTAACGGGCTCTGTGGCTGGTTCCGACAAGTGCCAATCAAAAGTGAGTTCCTGTTCCTAAATCATTTGAATGACACCACTGAATTCAACAGGTACTTATATACCGCTTTTCAACACAAAGTTCACAAAGCGGTTTACAGGCTAATAGTAATAATAAAAGTTAAATGGCTCCCTGTCCCAAAAGGCTCACAATCTTAAAAAAAAAAAAAAAGGCAGACCACCAGCAACAGCCACTAGAAAGACTGCGCAGGGGTGAAGAGGGACAATTACTCTCCCCTGCTAAACATAAGAGGAACATCACTTGAAAAAGTGCCTCTTGCCCAGTTAGCAGGGATTCATTATAAAAAATCTTTTCTGCCAAACTCAGAGCACAATCCTAACTTGGAATTAGGCTGGCACAGTTAGACCAGCAAAGCTTGGCTGGCACAAGGGACACCGCCAAGTATGTTTGGACCACGCTCTGAGTCAGAGAGGCCAGCGCAGACCTACCCAGATGCAACAGGTGGCACGAGCCATGGGGCGCCGGGCAGCGGCGAGGCGCCATTGCATGTGGAACCACGTGGTTTTTGGCCCTCCCGCCCTCCCACGCCTCCCTTGCGCTCGGAAATAGAGCGTTTCTGGGGTAAGGGAGGTGTGTCTGAGCGATGCGTGGGGGCGGGACAACGTGGGGGCGTGGTTTCAGCACCAGCCATGGGTCGCGCTCAGGCCTCCGTGCGCACCTGCTCCCTGGACTCTGAGAGCGGTCCAAACACGCTTTACGGTGCCAGCCAAACTTGGCTGGCCTAACTGTGCCGGCCAAACTCCAGGTTAGGACTGCACCCCCAATATGTTTCGGCCACACTCACTTCATCAGAGGTAGTGGTATAGCAAGTGGGGGCAGGGGGTGGGTGGCCCGGTTGCCAGGGCAGGGGGTTCGGTGTGAGGCTACAGCGTGTGTGCAGCGTGGCTACAAATAAATTGCCGCTGCCACCACCTCCTCCTGTTTCAGCTGCTTCTTGGTCTGGCTGCTGGGCCCCTCCCTCCTCCTCCTTCAGAGGCTTAAGTATGGCTGGGGGGGAGGGGGCTATGGCCCCCAAATTCTTCATGTTTGCAGCGCTCAAAGAGGAGGAAACAGAAGTGACGTCACAATGTCCCTACCCTGGGTTGGGGCCCTGGGGATGCCACTGATCAGAGGCACTAGACTGACCAAAATGATGGCCAGCAAGATACACACACACACACACACACACACACACACACACACACACACACAAAGAGAGCGAGAGCGAGAGCGAGAGAGAGAGAGAGAGAGAGAGAGAGCCAATCTCTTCAGTTAATTATAGTAAAATCATAAACAGAATAAAAATAATAAGGAATATCAACCTGTTCTTGCAAAACAAAAACACCCCACAATATTTTATATTAAACTATCCATAATAAGATCATTAAATTAAGCTACACAAACACACTCAGCAAACAAAAAGCCTGGGGTTGGTTTTTTTTAAAATAGAAACCTCAGTATCCTACCACTGTACAAGTATGCCAAGGAAAACTATACAATGCAGAAATTAAGCAGAAAATAATTTTAAAAATCGAATATTTTTTAGATTTTATTGTTTAGAAAAAAAACATTCTTAACATGATTTAATCAAAGAGATTCAAAATGACAGTATCCATATGTTGCCGAAAATACATATGTGCACAGGGTTGTAAGAATTGACTCTAGCGCTGTGATTTTCAGACTTGCTATATTCTACATCCTTGAGTACTAGAAACTTTAAAAAAAATTTAAAATGGGAAGCTCTGGATTCGGGCTGCCCCCTGCTGTTAACTCGCAGGTTTCTCTCCTGAGCCACAGTCACAGCCCCATTTAATTCATCCCTTCGCAGTGCCTTTTCACACACGTCCTTTCCCAGCATTCTCGAGCAGCATCCTCACACTGGCCTTCTCACAAGCTTCAGCCAAGGGAAGGCAGAGACAGCGGTCTGTTACATTTCAATTTCCCCGTTCGAATCCAGGCCATTTATTAAAACAGGCGCACCCAGACCGTGAGCCGCAGATTCACGATGGGCCTTCTTCTGACACCACGTTAGCTTTCTCAAGGCTCCAGTACAGGGCAGTGACAAATGGCAGCTCCCTGCAGTCTGTCAGGGGCAGATTAATGCGATGGGTTAAATGGCCCTTACATGGCTAGCAGGCCACACATTTCGTAGTCATTGGGAGAAGAGGCAGGAGCAGAGCAGCTCTGCCCAGGGTGGGTTGCAACGCTCTCCCTCTTGCACCGAGTACACCATCCATTCTCCTCTCCGCACCTGCGCGAGGCAAAGGAGGGGGGACTTTCCTCCCTTATTTATTTGTAATGAAGTCATGCACTGAGAACCTGGTTTCTGTGTATATTTTTATTTACTTGTCTATTACTACAACAAAATCTAAATAAACAACACAAAAGACAAAAAAACAGATAAGAAATAAGGTTTATAAGATATAAAGCAAGTGTGGATTAGTACAATTAATCCACAATCTTCTAAATGATATTAGTTATTAGTCACACAGCACAATCCTGTGCATGTCTCCTCAGAAGTCAGTCCCATCATGCTCAATGGGGCTTACTCCCAGGAAAGTGTGCATAGGATTGCAGCCATAGTAAACATTACGCATCTGATAGCCTTTTATTTGCATCTCTAATAATATCTTAAATTATTTTCTAATCCGCTTATCAATTATTTATCTTACTCCCAACAAAATATTTTTAATCTATTTCAATGATCAAATCCGCAAATCATTACATCTTTTTTTTTCTCCTTTCTGCGCAGGAAATCAATGAGTGGCTTCCAATTATTCATAAGGCCTTACTGGCTTCTCTTTAAGTAAGATTGTAAGTATATCCATTTCTGCTAACTCCAAATGGAACCTTGTTTTTCTTTCTTTTTTCTTTTTTTAAGAGGGTCAGTAGAAATCTATGGTACTTGGGTATTTGTGTACTGGATGATCGTTTCCTTGTCAGATGTCTGGTATCTGGTCATTGGCATCCCTGGACATTTGTGTCTGTTTTGTGTGTCCCACTATAACTGGGCAAAAAAAAAAAAACTAAAATAGCAACAACGCCCATATCATCAATCAATCAATCAATCACTAGTATTTATATACCGCTTTTCAACACAAAGTTCACAAAGCGGTTTACAGGCAAATAATAACATTAAAGTTAAATGGCTCCCTGTCCCAAAAGGGCTCACAATCTAGAAGAATGGAGAACACCACCAGCAACAGCCATGAGAGATACTGTGCTGGGGTGAAAAGGGACAATTGCTCTCCCCCTGCTAAATATAAGAGGACACCACTTGAAAAAGTGCCTCTTGCCCAGTTAGCAGGGGTTAATATGATAGGATATATCATATATCCTAAGCCTCTTATCCCTGCCCTAACCCTACCTTTGAGCTTAAAAAATAAAGAGGTATGTCTAATAATGTACATATATTGGAACAAAAATGTCCAGGACAGTAAAAGAATGGGTTCAAACAGGGGCGTATCTTGGGTGCGGCAAGCTAGGGCGTGTGCCCTGGGTGTTACCCAGGAGGAGGGGCACCATGCACAGACTTACCAGGTGGTGAGCAGTAGAGGAAGCACCCCTGTCTGCAGCACTCCAGGTGGCTCCCGGTCTCTCCGCAGGGGGCCCTGGCAGCTTCACCCCCCTATTCCCCCTAGCACTGGCAGTGAGCACCTCCTCCTCCAGGGAGAACCCAGAAATGACTGCTTGCACTGCAAGGCCATCACTTCTGGGCTCCCCTTGGAAGAGGAGGTCCTGGTGGCTTCCTGCCTCCTGTTCCTTTTCCTGTGGACATCGCAATGTCACTGCTGTGGGTGCCAGGTCAGTGTGATACACCCCTGGGTGCAAATGTCCAATACCAGGATGCCTTTGACCAGGACGCAGTTGTCCAGGAAGCAATGGTCCTCCTCTCACTGGAATCTATCCCTCCCCAGCGCAACTGGTCGTCTAGCCAGCTGAGCACAGCCCATCAAGGAGTGAGTGAGTTTGCTACCAGTGTTTGCCACCAGCTTGGGCAGACCAAAAGGGGATTCACAGGCCTCAGTTCATAATTTGTGGATTGTGCTTGGCCTGTTGGCTCACAAGTACTGCAGACCACTGACTCCCTGACCCAGCATGACGAAACATCTGAGCCATCAGCCTGCATGAATACGGCAGCCAGTTGGCCCCTCGGGAGCCTCCCTGGTGAAATCTGCCTGGTGTTGTCACCCCACCCCAGAAATATAATGTTTTGGTATGCAGCCAACCCTACCCATGAGATTTGTGGTCCAGCTATTCCTGTATCCCATTTGGGATGGCTTGACCATGTTGATGCTCCTAAATATGCCCAGTCTGACACTCTGTCCACATTGGGATTTTCATGTGGTTCAGGATCCCCAAGTACTTTGAAAACACTCAGGGCCCTCTGCTCACCTCACATGATGGTCAGGCTAGTGTGCATTGTGTGTTGTTCAGTCGCTAAGTCGTGTCCGACTCTTCGCGACCCCATGGACCACAGCACGCCAGGCCTCCCTGTCCTCCACTAGCTTCCGGAGTTCGCCCAATTTCATATTCATTGCTTCGGTGACACTATCTAACCATCTCATCCTCTGTCGCCCCCTTCTCCTTTTGCCTTCAATCTTTCCCAGCATGAGGGTCTTTTCTAAAGAGTCCTCTCTTCTCATCAGGTGGCCAAAGTATTGGAGCTTCAGCTTCAGCATTTGTCCTTCCAGGGAGCAATCAGGCTTGACTTTCTGGAGAATTGACCGATTGGATCTCTTTGCAGTCCAGGGGACTCTCAAGAGTCTTCTCCAACACCATAATTCAAAAGCATCGATTCTTCGACGCTCTGCCTTTCTTATGGTCCAGCTCTCACAGCCATACATGGCTACTGGGAAAACCATCGCTTTGACTATGCGAACCTTGTGCATTGTGTAGACCAGTGTTATTCAAACTGTGGGTTGGGACCCACTTAGTGGGTTGCAACATGATGTCTAGTGGGTCACGGAGAGCTGGGAACAGCCATCTTGGAAGCTGCAGACCTTCCTCTTGCTATATTCCTTTTATGAGTGTTAACAGTTTGAATTTTTAAGCGAGGGTTTTTAAAATGCATATATATTTTTAGTTCAGTGCTTTTACATCATATTTTGTCCTAATCGTGCTTTCTGTCAAGGATGTTTCTTGGTTGTACAATTGCTGCAGTCCAAGAATGCCAATTTGCATTTCAAGCGTGTCATTTGATTATGCTACAATGAGTGCACTTCCTATCTGATGATGTCACTTCCTACCATTACATCACTTCTAGGTTAATGGCATCACTTCCAGTGGGTCCCATTACGAGTGCCATTCTAAAAAGTAGGTCCTGATCTAAAAAGTTTGAGAACCACTGGTGTAGACAATGCTTTCAATGCACCCATCAACTTCAAACGCAGACCACACCGGTCCAAAGGGTTCAAAAAGCAGTACAAACATTCTGGGAGAAGTTTGCTAATGCAAGTACGGTAACTTGATAACAAATTTTAGTTTCCTAAAGTTTTGTTGCAATGCATAAGTAAGCCGGCAAGGATGTTAAATTCAGAATGAAGATCGGAAGGTTTAACAGCAGGCAAATTGCAGTTGCATTCAATTGGCATTCCATAGAAACAAGGCGAGAATGGCTAGCAAAAATCTGGGGGAAAAATAAATGAATTGACTAATAAAGATGCGCTGAATGAAACGAAGAGGGTGGGGGTAACAAAATGCTGGTTTTCTTTGGTTTCACTCACTCTGTAACACAAATATTGTTTACGTTGAATTTTTAATGATTCTTAATACAATTCAGAGGCGCTGATTCCAATCGTAATCTTTTTTTAGGGCACAATCTTAACGGACTTTCCAGCACTGACATAGCTGTGCCAATGGGCGTATGTGCTGTATTCTGCAGTGGAGTAGGAGTCACGGAGACCTCCTCAAAGTAAGGGAATGCTTGTTCCCTTATTTCAGAGCTGCATTGCCCTTACCCTGGTGCTGATAAGGTTAGGATTGTGCTCTTAGTTATTTTTCATTGCCTAACTTATTAGTGTAAATTGTGGCTAAGCTACGGCTACTATGCCAAAATGGCAGCCTTTTAAAAATCCTTACGCCAAAATTAACAAACATCAAAATATTCAGATTAACTTGAAATTATTCAAACTTGGTTGCAAGGTGTTCTTGCAAACACCAGTACAATTTGGATACATGCCGGCACAGGGGCATTCAGTGGAATTGCTTCATGCAATGGCAAGAACATGCTTGTTTGGAAATGTGTTTGGTTATAGAAATCAATAAAAATATTTTAAAACACAAACTTTAAACAGACCGACTACATTCTCCTTATGCACAGAGGTGAGAGGGCTCCTTCTGTTGGGGAAGAGCAGGGCCTTCCCAACAGCAGCCCCATAATGGTGTCAGAGGGGGCATCAGAGGCAGATCTAAGGGAGGGCAGAGCTCTAAGTTTTGCAAGAAGCCTCACCTTGCAGTGGAAAACACTCCTCTCCTGCACTGTTCTACCCAATCCTCACAGGGAACAGCAACATCTTGGCGTTGCTTACTGGCTACAGCAGCAAGGGAGAGGAGGGATTTACATGACAGGGTAAGGCTTCTTGCAACACTTAGAGCTTTGCCCTCCCTGTAGATCCGCCTCTGGGGGGCATAGAAAGCTGCCTTCTCCTGAATCCGACCATCAGTCCGTCTAGCTCAGTCCTGTCATCAGCACTGACTGCCTGTAGCTTTCCAGGGATTTGGAGAGGCACCCGGGGACTTTCTGCAGGCAGACGTATGTTCCACTCTGCTGCCTATTTAACTTACATGCAGGGTACATAATGAGAAAGGCTGGGCTGGATGACTCTCAAGCTGGAATCAAGATTGCTGGGAGAAATATCGACAACCTCAGATATGCAGACGACACCACTCTAATGGCAGAAAGTGAGGAAGACCTAAAGAACCTCCTGATGAGGGTGAAAGAGGAAAGTGCCAAAACTGGCTTGAAGCTCAACATTAAAAAAGCTAAGATCATGGCAACCACTCCCATCACTTCCTGGCAAATAGAAGGGGAAGAAATGGAAGCAGTGGCAGCGTTTATTTTCCTGGGCTCCAAGACCACCGCAGATGGTGACTGTAGCCATGAAATTAAAAGACATTTATTTCTTGGGAGGAAAGCTATGGCGAACCTAGACAACTTAATCAAAAGCCGAGACATCACCCTGCCAACAAAGGTTTGCATAGTCAAAGCGATGGTTTTCCCAGTAGCAATGTATGGCTGTGAGAGCTGGACCATAAGAAAGGCAGAGCGCCGAAGAATAGATGCTTTCGAATTATGGTGTTGGAGAAGACTCTTGAGAGTCCCCTGGACTGCAAGGAGATCCAATCGGTCCATCCTCCAGGAAGTCAAGCCTGATTGCTCCCTGGAAGGACAAATCCTGAAGCTGAAGCTCAAGTACTTTGGCCACCTCATGAGAAGAGAGGACTCTTGAGAAAAGACCCTCATGCTGGGAAAGACTGAAGGCAAAAGGAGAAGGGGGCGGCAGAGGATGAGATGGTTAGAGAGTGTCACCAAAGCGATGAACGTGAAGTTGGGCGAACTCAGGAAGCTAGTGGAGGACAGGGAGGCCTGGCGTGCTGTGGTCCATGGGGTCGCGAAGAGTCGGACACGACTTGGCCACTGAACAACAAAATAATTGTTTCTCTTTTGTTGGGGATGGGGAATGACACACCAGCAGAGTCAAGTTAGGCAAAAGCGTTCGCCATCGCTGGTATATAAGATTGCAGCCTTACAGCCCAATCCTATGCTTGGCCTGTGCTGGTGATGTGTCCTGCCGCAAAATGCTTTATGGCACGTTTGTAACAGTGTTACCAGCTGGCATGCCAGTGGAAAGGCTGGAGCCTTCCTGTGCGCACTGACAAAGCGAACGACACCTGCTGGACCAGGTAAGTCTGGCACAGGGGCGGGGGAGGGCAGGGAGGGTAGAATGGGAAGGAGATGGGACAAGGGAGGGCAGATTGAGCTCAGAAGGGGGCAGGATTGGCAACATCCTAATCCCCTTCCCAGGCCTAATTGGCCTGCCCAGATCAACTCAGACTTGGGCCAGTGGTATTGTTGGTGCAGTTTTAGGTCATAGGATGCAGTTGCTGGGACTTACCTTGGAGCAAGGAAACAAACACACCGCTCTGTCTTCTCCGAAAAGCAGGGGCGTTTCTAGGGGGTGGCAGGGGGTGGCACGAGCCATGGGCGCCATCTTGCAGGGGGCGCCGTTCGCATGGCGCCCGCCCCCCCCAAATGGTGCCCACGGCCCGCCCGCTCCCGCCCAGGCCCTGCGCCGCATTTTCCTCGCTCCGGTTGGCCTTAAAGAGCCAGCCAGAGCAAGGAGAACGCGCTGCCACCTGACGCCCCCTCCCGCTTCTCAAGGGGGCGGGGCGCTGGGTGGCGCTGCATTCTGTTTGCTCCTACCGGCCCTTTAATGCCGGCACGAGCGAACGGAAAGAGCGCGGCGGGACGCCGCGTTCTGTTAGCTGCCGCCAGCCCTTTAAGGCCAGCGGCAGCGAACAGAACGCAGCGCCCTGGCCACGTTCTTTCTGTTCGCTCGTGCCGACCTTAAAGAGCCGGCAGGAGCGAACAGAACGCGCCTCTTAGAAGGGGCGGGGAGCTATGTCATGATGTCACGATGTGACGTCATGACGTTGCGTGCCCCTAGGGGCGCATTTTCATTGGGCACCATGGGCGCCCTTTCAAATAGATCCACGCCTGCCGAAAAGCAAAGAAAAAACTAGGGACTGGCTTGTCCATTCAGACACCAGGTGCCTGCAAGCACAAGAATCCCAACGACTATCTGTTGGGATTCCAGGTTTTATTTTTGATAAAAGAGAGAAGAAAGGGGGAAGCCCCAAGGAAAGGAGGCTGCTGACGTCCACAGCTGCCTGCTGCTGCAGATGGTCAAACTGAAATACGTATTTCATGGCTGCAGTCATCGTGCACCAAAGATATTTAAAGGGATGAGGTCCTTCCCAGCTCTTTCTTTGTGCAAAGGGAGGACCTGGCCTGTCTCCCCATCAAGCCCAGTATGTGATTCTTGGTCTTGAAGCCCCCCCAGCCAGGACTCAGGGAAGAGCTGAGGAACGACCCCAGAGAACAAGGGGGCCCGTGCAAAGCCCCACACAGGCGTCTTCCTTCCTGCCTCGTCCACTCCAAGGCCATTTTTCAACGCGGTGAACATACAGATCATTTTTAGCCTGGGTCCATCTGGTTTCTCAAATAGCCTGTCTCTTTGATAAATAACGTAAATTAAATTAGACAAGACAAACAAATAGGTTTTTTGCTTTCCTCCCGCCCCTCAGCCCCTTCCCCGCTTCTGCCCCCCCCTCCCAGGGAAAACAGAATATAATTCTGCCAACGCCTCCAGCCCCTGGAGGATCCGTAGCCGCAGTGGCGGTGGCGGCAGAGAGAGTGATGATGAGGAACGTGTCTGCAATGTTAACCTTTCACACGGGCTGGAGACCGCTGCCGCCCTTTAACGTCGTTTAATTTCCTCTAGCAGCTAACAAGGGCGGCAGGTTAACAGCTCAGACCTGCTGAGGGTCCCCTTACCCAACAAGGGCCGGATGCCTCATAGCATCTTCCAACCTGGCAGTGTCTGGCTTGCTGTTTACGCAGGTGCAAGCCAAGGAAGCAGAGCAGGGCGTCCCCATCCTCCTTGCAAGCAGAGAGCTCACACATCTTCAGCTTTTGCAGTGCCATGCCTGTTTTCACAGGTGTGAGCTAAGGAAGCAGAGCAGTGCGTCAATGTGCTCCCTGAAAGCAGAAATCTAGGGCATCCTCACCCCTGTAATGCCTTGTCTGCTGTCTGGGCCGATCAGGGCAGTGTTATTCAAACTGTGGGTCAGGACCCACTTGGTGGGTTGCAACCTAATGTCAGGTGGGTCGTGGAAAGCTGGGAGCAGACACCTTGGAAATTGCAGGCCTTACTCTTGTTAAATTCCTTTTGTTAGTGTTTTCAGTTTGAATTTTCAAGTGCGGGTTTTTTAAAAATTTTATTTGCAGTTCAGTGCTTTTCCATCATATTTTGTCCTCATCTTGCTTTCTGTCAGGGATGTTTCGTGGTTGTACAATTGCTGCAGTCCAAGAATGCCAATTTGCATTTCAGGAATGTCATTTTATTATGTTACGATGACAGGACTTCCTGCTTGATGTCACTTCCTGCCACAACATCACTTCCAGGTTAATGACATCACTTCTGGTGGGTCCCAACACAAGTGCCATTCTAAAAAGTGGGTCCTGGTCAAAAAGTTTGAATACCACTGGATTAGGGCATCGACGTGTGCCCTGCAAGCAGAAAACCCCAAGCATGGAACTGTTGTAGTTGTGCTCCCCAAGCATGGAGTTGTGTAGTGTCATGTATGACACTACACAACTGCTTTGGCACAGAGATGAACACAACCAGTGATGTCATGCAGGGGGAACGCGGGGGAACTAGTTAAAATTAGGGCTGACTCCGCCCACTTCACTCTCCCTCCTCCCCCCTCCCAATTCCTCTGCAAAGAGCTTTTCTTCTTGGTTGGCCGGCACTCAGAGGGGTAAAGGGAGCAACTCCGGATTCCTAGGTAGGTGAAGGCAGTGATGTCATTCAGGGGGAATGGACCAGAACGGGCATTCCGGATCCTAACGGGCTCCGTGGCTGGTTCCGGGTTCCCGACAAGTGCCAATCAAAAGTGAGTTCCTGTTCCTAAATCATTTGAATGACACCACTGAACACAACACAGGAGAGGTTTGCATTTGAGTGCGCTTGAAGAAAAAAAATGAGGCCGCAACATTTTGTTGCATTGACACTTGTAATACTACATCAGCCACCAAAGGAAATGGCAACCTTACAGATTCTCTGCATCCCAACAGGTGTGTCCTACCCAGCAGCTCCTGAACCTGTGTGGGACAAGCAGGGGTCCTTCTCACTTCCCTCCGAAGAGGAGGACTGATCGGTCAGTCATGAGGAAGGGCCAGAGGGATGCTGCCGAGAGGGGACAGGTTGCGGCTGTTCAGTGGTGATGGAGAGGCAGTGTACACGCCCATGGTACTTTAGTTAGTGCAGCATTATTTCCCAAACCGTAGGTCGCAAGTTCATTTGTGGTGGGTCGCAAAGGTTTTGAAATATTAAAAAAAACACTTTGCAAGTGCCCTTGCCTAATTTACCCAAGAGAATTGTAAACTGGAATGCTGATCTGTGATAGAATGTCATTTTCCTATTTTTCTAGTAATAGGCATGCTGCAAGTCACATGTGAATCCAGTTTTAGCCTTTTGTCAGGTCTGGAAGTCCTGAACTGCATGTCCTGCTCTGCAGTTCAGCCCTCTGGGTACACTGGAACAACTGTAAAAAGGGTTAGGGGAAATAGTTCTCCACTTCTAGGGGAAATAGTTCTCCCCCCCCACACACACACACACACACACACACAGAGAGAGAGAGAGAGAGAGAGAGAGAGAGAGAGAGAGAGACTCTAGCAGCTTTGGGAGCACAGGATGCTGATTGATGTATAATGTATTTATTATTAAATACAAATATTTCCTTCTACTTTTTTTATCTAGTAGGTTGTGCTAGATTGTCATTTTAAAATGTAGGTCCACTGCTAAAACATTTGTCAAGCATTATATGACAGCATTTCTGAACCTCTCTCAGATTCATAGACCGGCTGACCATAAACCCAGTCTTTCCAACTGGGGTTTCACAAGTACTGTTCTATGAGAGAAATCCATAGACTCCTACATTTCTCCAGCTGTTTCCCTTCATCGTGCAATCGCCTTCCTGGCTGCACCGCCAAACTTCGGCAGGTAGCTGCAAATCGCACCCCAGGCTGGTTCTCAGGATGCGATCCATTTCTTGCCAGCTGATCCATCCACACTTGCCAGAAGCTTCCAGTCACCCATCCAAGGCGAGACCCATCCTGCTTAGTTTTTCAGGCAAGGCAATAGCTCAACCTCCAGACCACACGCCCTGCCTGCTTATTTATACCTTTTACATATCTGCTTCTTTAAACTGCTCAGAAATCCATCTCCTCCCTCCCGTGGCCCAAGGAAAGGCACACCCAGGAGGCTGACCGAGGCAGCATCCTCAGGCAGGAGAATCCGGGCAGGGCACCCACTAGCCTCCACTGCTCCCCCACCCCACCCCACCCACCATTGCTGACATTGGAGAAGGAAGAGGATGCGTGAAGTGGGAAGTTCGACTGTCAGAGGCAAGGGCAGAGCTGATACTGCACCAAGGCGGGCAAAGGGCAGCATTTGACCTGCTTCAGTGCCAAGGTATTTCAACCCAGTCAGAGGTTTTCTTTAGCCTGCAACATGGACACAATTATGTTTCTCAGGCCAATTCTTCCTGAGCCAGAAAAAGCAGCATTTTGAGGTCATGGAGCTGTCAACCAACGGACTGGTCGCCTTTCCAGGGACCGCCACTCATTTCATCTCCTTTCTCATTTCTTGGATCCAACACAATTGCTCTATCTCTGAGCAGCTGCTCACCACTGCCCTCCAGTGGCTGAAACTAGAACCAGGACTTGAGCAGAAGGGAAGTTTTGTCATAGCTGGAAGTGACATTATCAAGCTGGAACTGCCGTCACTTCCTGTGAGTGTGTGCATGCATTGTGCCACAGCAAGTCTACAAGCCTTCCTCCTGGTCTGCCAGTAAACAGGAAGAGGTAAAACCTCTTGGACCAAGAGTGCCCGGGGTGGAGTGGGGAAAGCAGTGACCGGTGAGCCTTTCGGCTTTATAAAACCCTTGCCTCAAACACAGCCTGGCAGTCAGAATCACCGCATCAACACAGACTTGCCTCTTCCAGTCTCGATTCACATTCACCCCCTTGAAATTTAGCCCAGGCTGGCCACGAACACGAATTCAGTCCTGTTTTACTGCAACCCGGTACTTGAACCCAGGCCTCCGTTCAACTGTTCCCTCTGCCTCCCCATGCCTCTCTAACCAAGGCATGACAGCTCCTCAGAGCACCGAGCCCTGAGTCTTAGCATGCTCCTCCCTAAATCCCAGTGCTTATAGAAATAAGCCCACAGGCAAAGCTCCTCTATACTTGGAGATAAATACTGCTCAACTCAAAATGTATACACAAGCACTTAGTTTAGAAAGAAAGAGGATTTAGAAGAGAAAGGGCACTCAGTCTCTTGATTCCCTAATACCAGGAGTTAGGAACTAGTCCAAGGGCTTCCTCTAAAGCATTTACATAGAGTATGATCCAATCCAGTTTCTCCAGGAGATTTAAAACCACCTGTTTATTATGGAGAATTGCTTGCCGAGTATCACACTGTTTATAGACATCAAGTTTGCCAAGCTTATCTTACACAGCGCACACACACTTGTGCTTGCAGAATACATTTACACTCTGAGATTACAGTCTGAGATCTTGGAGGGATAAATTTAGAGGATGTTACAAACCAGACAGGATATCACTGTAAAGTGTGCTACACATTCAAAACATCACCAGAAGCAGACCGCAGAATCCCGATGGTCATCCAGACATCGAATCCTGACTCAAAACTGAGCATAGCTGGAAACAATGTCCTCTCTCGAGATCTCAATTTTTCCATTAAAAAGGCTTTAAAGTGTCCAAATTCGCACTGAAAGGGGACAGGAAGAATTGACCGAAGGTGACTCGCCCCTTCCTCCATTTTTTCTCTCTTGATGCAGTTCCAAGTACTGTTGACCACAGGTGGAAAGTGGCGGAGTCACTGAAAATGGGTCTGGTGAGCAGATAAAAATCATGCATGTATCCAGTCCTCAAACGACAAGATAACCTTTTGAAAAATTAAAACAACGCCTGATTCAAAGACCATCTCTGAGACATATAATCAGGGCAATGTCTTCAACCACTGAGAATGCACCGGGCTTAAAGAAAACAAAGCAGAACTGTTTCTGCCTTGGCAATTGTACGAAGGCCAGTGCACAGGGGGCCTTGAAGGCCAGCCCTCTCAACCCACAGCACCTTCATGACTCCTGGGGATTGTGGCACAGATCAAGGAACTGAAGTGCAGGTTCAATCAGGTCAGCCTGGAGCTACATCCGGTAGGTTAGAGTACCCCTTTCCCGCTTTACAGTTTGTGCCTGAAGGCAGGAGACAAAGCACACCGCTGCAGCTCCCAACACGCGAGGCGGCCATTACTGAAATGACACCGGATGGCTGTAAACTAGAAACAGGAACTCGTCCGTTCCTTGCAGCTGAACGCCAGATTGTCTGCAGAGTACAGGCAGCAGCTGGGACAGGACGGGGCCCGAACACATCCACTGGTGTCGCCCATCTGCATGCAGCTTTATCTCTCCAAGAACTGGAAGATGCTCCTGGTCTCTTGAGCTTCGTCACCATTGAGCCGCAGACGTTTGGGAGAAGGTGCAGCAGTGCTGGCTAGAGCTCTTTTCTTCGCCTGCAAGGGAAGCGCGAGAGGTCATTCCCTGTGAAAGGTTCATATGCCACTAAAGCAAAGACACAAAGGCAGCAGCTGTCAATTGAGACCTATTTGGCCGTTTGACTCCTGGGCCTGGCTCCAGACCACCAAATGCCCCCCTCCCCAGCATTATGCCAGCCACCACCTCTACCACAAGCTCCTCCTGCTTCCCAGATCCAAAAAGAAGGGAGCGCAGCCGCAGAAGTGTGGAGGAGGAGAGGGCTGGGCTAGAGTGTATCCAAGCTTTCCCCGTCAAGCTACTCGAGATCCTTCCATTCGCATGCTCGACATCATGGGTGGAAAAGTATACGGGGAAAGAGCGAGCTGTGCCACTCAGCTACAGTCATCCTCTTCATCCACGTGCAAAGCAGAGACCCCACACATCACGGGCATCCAAGCTGCGTGGAGGGAGAGTCTCCATCTGCTTGCCAGCCAAGAGTGCAAATGCCGCCCCAACCATTCTTTACTGAGTTCAGAGACCAGGTTCAGCATCAGAAACGGACCTCAAACACGGCACCTACCTGGGGCTTGGACTTCTCTCTGGCTTCCTCGCTCTTAACCGGGGAGAGCGTCTGGAAGACGAAATTGCGCGAGTTTCGGGGGGCGTTGGGGTTGAGGTCCGACATGGCTGCCAGCTTCTGCAGGACTGCCTTGGGCCGGTTCAGCAGTGACCCATTCTTGAGCTGGGGTGGGGGGAACAGTCCCCAGGAAGAACACAGAACAGGACTGAGTACACTGAACAGCATTTCAGGCTTCATAAGAACAGCCCGTAAAGTTCTCCCTAACAGACTTTACAGTCAAGAACAGCTACCCATTTAACACTCAATGGCTCCATTTACTGAAATGATTTCTATTCCATCTTTCTCCGTCAACAACAGATAAGGGTGGTCACAACGTAAGTTTACTAAAACAGTATAAAAAAACCACTAGACTAAGCAGATGTAAAGTGTCACTGAACTAATGAGATTATAAAGCAAAGGTCAGGTGGCATTACGAAGGCATTTGTGGCAAAACAGATTTTACTCTACAGGAAACGTGGGAAAATTTTCTGATTTAGGACTTGCTAGGAGCTTCCAGGGAGGGAATTGCTTCTTTATGGTGGAGGTTTTTTACACTTGCTCTCTTGATATCCGTTCCCCCTTGTGTGGGAAACTTGCCATTTTTTCTTGACCTACTACAGAGGTTCCCCAGTAGCAGACAGAGGCACCAAGACTACAGTGAGGCAGGCCAAGTGATGCTCAACCGGTGCGCCATGAAAGGTCTACAAGTCTGCTGCTGGGGTTTGGAGCACAGTGGTTGAAAATAGGTGAAAAACTCTTCTGGGTTCTGTTTCTAGGGCAACTGCCTGTAGTAATGGATTGTCTGTCCTTCTTCTGACGGCAGAGCCACAGAACCTGGAAGACTCTCCTGAAAACCATATCACAAGAGAGGGGGAGACCATAGAGAAGACCAGAGATGGCCGTGTGCCGTGAGACAAAAAAGGCTGAAGTTTGCCAATCTAGTCCCTACTGTCAATTTGACCCGCCCTCCGAGAGCATGGGAACTCTATCCCAACCTTGAGTTTCTCCAGCTGGAAAGCCAGGGACCAAACCTGCAATCTTCTGCCTGCCAGACAAGGCAGCAGTTCTACAACTGGTCTGCCTCTAGCCCCTCATGGGCTCAACACAAAGGTGCTGCAGCCTATTCTGCAATTTGATATCTGTGACTCCAAAGGAGGCTCCAGCCACTCTCCTGTCCCCGCCACAGTCGAAGCAGGAAGAACCATCTATATGCCACACAGCTACTAACCTGTGGGTTGTTGGCAGGCCAGAAGGCTTCAAAGGGATTTCTGGATACCGTTTTAGTTTCCTGAATGGCTACTGCAACCGTTGCTAGAAGGACAAGGGGGAAAAATTGCAAGTTCAGGATAGCATTACAGGAAAACAAGATAATGGCCCATTTCAAGTCCTCAAGAGACTTGCACATTCAGATTCAGGCAAGGAGCAAGGGAAACCACCTTCCCCCATTCACCCACACAATCCCCGCCCCCTCCATATAACAACATTTGCACCACACTTCCCAAGCACTTCCCAAGCACCCAAAGCACTCTGTGTGTGTTTGTCCTGGTGCTATTATCCCAGTGAGGCAGGTCTTCTTATCTCCCTACCGCAGCAGAAGCTGAGAGGGAACGGTGTGCCTAAGGCACCTGGTTTAGCACCCTTTGCTACAGGCAAAGGACTTGTCCTGGTGCCAAACACCAAAGCAGGCGTCATATCAGGCAAGGCTCCCTAGAGAGAGCCTTCTACAAGTAAGGTGCCGCTATGAAGAAGCCCCTTTTCACAGCAGCCACCTTCCTAAATCAGGGCACTGAGAAAAGATGTTCAGAGTTTAACATGAGGACAGATTCATGTGGGAGCAGACAGTTCAATTGGGGGATGCCCTCCCCAGATAACTGAGGATGGAGTCTAGAGAAGAATTATTCAGGCGCTAAGTCAAAGTCGAGCTTTCCCCATCTTTTCTTTTCTCAGCGCCCTGAGTGTTGGGGTTTAGGAAGGTGGCTGCTGTGGGAAGGGGCTTCTTCATTGTGGCACCTTGCTTGTAGAACGCAGGGTCTTCTTTACACAATACAATATCGGCTGCTTTATAGTTTCATTTCTGCTGTCTTCCTTTTGTAGTTTTACAAACTGCAGTAATAGGTTTTTATGATGTTTCATGAATTCAATTGCTGCAAGCACTTCCTAGAATTCTGAAGTAGGAAAAAAGTAATCCCCCCCCTCCAAAAAAAATCAACTCAAGGGCCAAAGTCACAGCTTCGGCTGCAGAATTTGGTTATCCAGCGTCACATTTTAACCCCCTCACTTAATCAGATGCTTAAAGCCCTAATTCTTCCGTAGGAAACAGCTGCACCTTTCTTCTGTAAGGACTTGACAGTGACTTTCTTAGCCAGCTTCATGAACTGGCTGTTTTCATCAATCTCTTCCTCCTCTTCTTCCTTCCCTTTATCAGACTGCAAGTAAGCAGAAACTTGGTTAGACTGGGCAATTCCAAACAGACAGCCACTATTTAAATACGAATGCAGTAGTTGAAGAGCAATTTTTGTAAGTGTCAGGGAAGGTACTTAGAGAAGGCAGGCTGACCAAGGGAGTGGCGTGCAGTGGTTAGCACTCCCACACCTGCCTGCTCTCCAATTTTGCTTTTTATTGGGTCAGCAGCTACATGGGGAGAATTTATTTGACTTTGTTGTATGGGGGTGTTAAAACTTATCCTGTGACTTATCCTGTTAAAACTTATGTCTGTGACAGCTCAGGAGAGAGACCTTGGGGTGCTGGTGGACAATTCAATGAAGGTATCGACCCAGTGTGCGTCAGCAATTAAGAAGGCCAATTCCATGCTTGGGGTAATTAAAAAAGGGGTTGAGAATAAAACAGCCAATATTATCATGCCATTGTACAAATCGATGGTAAGGCCACACCTGGAATATTGTGTCCAGTTCTGGTCGCCGCATCTTAAAAAGGACATAGTGGAGTTGGAAAAGGTGCAGAAGAGAGCAACAAAAATGATTACGGGGCTGGGGCACCTCCCTTATGAAGAAAGACTGCAGCGTTTGGGGCTCTTCAGTCTAGAAAAAAGGCGCC
>JAJKFI010000108.1:1506609-1575541 GCA_029204185.1 Lerista edwardsae | reverse complement strand
ATGTCCAGTTCTGGTCGCCGCATCTTAAAAAGGACATAGTGGAGTTGGAAAAGGTGCAGAAGAGAGCAACAAAAATGATTACGGGGCTGGGGCACCTCCCTTATGAAGAAAGACTGCAGCGTTTGGGGCTCTTCAGTCTAGAAAAAAGGCGCCTGAGGGGGGACATGATTGAGACATACAAAATTATGCATGGAAGGGATAGAGTCGATAGAGGGATGTTCTTTTCCCTCTCTCAAAACACCAGAACCAGGGGGCATCCGCTAAAACTGAGGGTTGGGAGAGTTAAAACAGATAAAAGGAAGTACTTTTTTACCCAGAGGGTAGTTAATCTGTGGAACTCCTTGCCACAGGAGGTGGTGATGGCATCTGGTCTTGATGCCTTCAAGAGGGGATTGGACAGATATCTGGAGGAAAGGTCCATCGTGGGCTATAGGCAATGATGGATTGTGCAACCTCCTTATATAGGTGATGGGCTATTGGTACCAGGTGCAAGGGAGTGGCAACAGGATGCAAGCATCTTGTAGTCTCATGCCTTCCTGGGGCACCTGGTGGGCCGCTGTGAGATACAGGAAGCTGGACTAGATGGGCCTTTGGCCTGATCCAGCAGGGCTCTTCTTATGTTCTTATGTTCTTATCCTGCCTGATGGCTGTGACATCACTTCCAGGCAAAGGACATCACTTCTGGTGGCTCCTGACAGACTGTCATTCTAGAAAGTGGGTCCTGACCCTAAAATGTTTGAGAACCGCTGACCTAGACAGACAGGTCTGGCCATCCAATCAGTAGGCATATGACCATCTCAGTAGGAGGTTTAGCTATTCCAGGCATGAGGAAGGACTCATGGGCTTGAATGAAGGCAGGTGGAATGAAATGGCCCAGGCAGTGATCGCAAACCACGCTCCGCCGGGTACCTGCTCCCGCAGCCACTGCTCCCGCTCGAAGCGTTCCTTTCGCCACCTGGCCTCTGCCTCGTCGAGATGCTCTTCGTTCTCCTCATCGTTGTCGGCATCTTGGTGAAACAGATCCGTCTGGGAAGCGTCATCTGAAACCGGAAGAAAGAGAATCAGCTCTCCCTCAGACGGTCTGAAAGCCCCACTGGAGTCATTTAAAAATAATGGTCCCAACCCATAAAGTACAGAGAAGCATCGCAATCCGCTGGAAAGAAGGTAACAAGAAATTGGGCTGGGGAGAGAAGGAAGACTGGCAGAAGAGTCTGTGGGGAAGTCGGTTCTGGCTTGCAGTAACCTACAGACAGCCAGTTTGCACAAGGAAGGAGGCAACCCTTCCAGACAAGTGTGGTAATTGCTTTAAAATTTGCAAAAGGAAACTACAAACAGCACAGCAGCCCCCCCCCTTATGCTCAGGCTGGGCACCCGCAGATTTGAATACAAGTGGATGCCGCCCCTGCTTTTGAAAAGCACTTCCGGTTTTTGGGCAAACCAGAAGCGACTTCCAGTCTCGTCCAGGAGGCCTTCTGAGGCGTGGGAAGGTCTCACAAAGGCTCCCCGCTCCTCAGAAGGCCTCCCGGATGCTTATAAAAGCTCCTGCCCCACAGATTTCATTATCCACAGAATTTGGTACCTGCAGGTAGCCCTCAAATGGATCCCCTGCAATACCAACAGCCCACCATACTTGGATAAAGATGGCCCCTCCAGCCTAGTATCCCACCTGTGACTATAACCTGACCCTGCCCTTGTGCAAGGTTTCAACAGCACACCATAGGGGACCCAGATGTGACTTTCCCAATTAATTGGGAGGAGTGGTGGTTTTGACATCCTCTCCAAAGCAGTCAGTATTCTCATCAGCCATGGGTCTCTGTATTCTTTGTGAGGCTCATTTTACTAACGGCCTTTACTATTGCTGGTGGCAGACAGTTCCACAGTCTCAACACAGGCTGGGCCTACAACAACATAAGCTCCCCACCCCCATTAAATCACAACCAGCCAGCGGCCTAATCTCCAACTGTACAGAGCTTTATGGGGCCTACGAACAGCCCTCCGGATTCCACCTTAAAAGTTTAGGATTAAGGTGAGAGCGGACAGGCCTGTTTTTTCTCTCTCTCTCCTTCCTTCCCCAACACTGTACCTATGTTCTTCCATCTGAACCTCCTCACACGCCCAGGACCATCACTGTGCAGGTCGCCATCAGCCAGGTATCTTTCCTGATACAAGCGCAGCTGCCGCTTGTCGTCATCCAGCATCACCTTCCTAAAAGGAAACCCCCATGAAGCGGAGGGTTAATCTTTGACCAGAAGCAAAGCAGGCACTTAAATGCATGCGACAGTGTTGACATCTCTGCAGCTACTGACCTGTGTATTTTGTTGACTTGATCCTGGAGCTCGTCATCGGTGGGGAGGGCCTCCTCAATAACATCTTCTTCGTATACGTCCAGTTCCTCGCCGTCATATTCATCCTCGCTCCCCACTTCGCTCCCTGACAGCTCAGCCTCGTCTTCCATGAAGTCCTGCAGTTTACTGAAAGTTTCCAGGAACAGTTACAGCTCTAAGTGCGCAGCTGCTCCTTCAAATCCTATGGCAGCTCCATGCTTCACCTGTCTCAGAGTTTCCTAAACTTTTAAGGCGGAACCAGCAAGGAGTCTGAAGTCCAGTGACCCCCGGTCTCAAGCAGAAGCACCTCCTGGCACAATTATGGCGAACCTTTTGGGCTCGGTGTATCAAAAATTCGGAAAATTCGTAACTCAACTCTGCTGGCGTGTCACCCTCCCCAACTCAAACAAAAGAGGAAAAATACATTGGAACGTTGCTTTTTATTTGATTAATTAAGGAATTGCTAAGACTTTCACGGCTGGTATACATAAAATTAGAAATAAACCAGATTAGGGATATGTGAGAAGTGTAAAACCCTAGGATGGGATTTTTGGGGGGGGGAGGGGGAAAATTAGGAAGGATTGATCCCTCACTAAATTTGGTTTTTGTTTTTAAAGAGGAACAGCAAAGCACTTGTTTGTGACATTTATAGATGCCAAGGATGTAAAATTTACTGGGAGACAAACTGCCTCCTCAACACAGAAAAAAATGTGGAGCTTTTTGCAAGAGGTGGCAGAGGTGAACACAGCCTGTCCTTGATTCGCTGTGTGTCTCCTCACCCCCCCCCCTTGCAGCCAGCCAGCCTCAGCGGACCTTAAAGAGGGGTGGTGATCTCCTTCTCCCTGCTTCCCTGCTTCCCACTGAGGAACATACTGGCTGCCTTCCTCCTCCTGCCCCTCGGACGTTGAGCCAATCTCTGTGGGTGTTGCATTCCAGGGCAGGCACCAACCCGACAACTCCCTACTCCACCCCCAGCTCCCCCCTGTCTCCTCTCCCCGAGTGTGATTGAAAAAGCGAGCGGGGGCACCTGCGACTGGAGCTGCGCGTGGTTCATGGGCGCTGCAGCAGTTTGAATGCCATGCTGCAGCTCTCTGGAGGGAGAGGGGGAGGCTAGCCAGGAGTCCCCCGGCCCGAGGCTTCCCTCGGCCAGCATCCTTTCAGTAGCTGCTATCCACTCGCCTCTGCTCCCCCTCCCTGTCACTCTGCGCTGGGAAAGCGGGGTTCAAAATTGGCGCGAGCGGAGCCTGCTGGCTTCCTTAGTCACAAGGTCCTGCCAGAGACTGCTAAGCACCCAGAGCAAGGGGAGGCCAGGGGCTTGTTCGCCGCTGCCTCTACAAGACAAGACTCTTTACCAAGGGCGAGCACCATCTCCTGCCGCTAGCCGCCCACTCACGCTGCCGCATCCCCCGAGCCCCGCCCTGCTTGTCCCTCCAGTTCTCGGTTTGCCCCCAGCCAGGGGAGTGTTGGCCCCCCACTCTTGTAGCTCAATGTAACTGCACCCCCTGCACTTCTTTAGCTCCACCTCTAAATCCCCTGTCTGTGTGCACACCTCTCGCCTCTTGCCTCTCACCCAGCTCCAAGGCAGAAAGAGCACCGCTGCTGCAGCTCCTACCGAAGTGAGCAGGCTTAACGACTGCTTTTGGTGGGTGCCTCTCCCCCAGCCCCGCTGCACCGCCGGCTCAGCTGTTCCCTGCACGAGTGTGCTCAGGGACTGTTTCTGGCGCCTGCAAGTAGCTGCGCACGCACAGTCCCAAGCCCAGCCCCGCAGGAGAAAAAGCACCGCCAGCAAAGCTACTCGGTACTGCAGCTCGTGCTGGTGCTCCCAGCAAGTCCTGTAAGTGCCTCGGCGGGTCACCCAAAATGCCTTGGCGTGGCACCTGTGACACACGTGTCAGGGGTTCGCCATCACTGTCCCAGCACCATCAGGTACAAAATGTGGTGCTAACAGGGCTAAAAGCCAGGTACGAAGCTTTGTGCGTGCACAGCATGGGCTGAGTCCCCTAGTGCAAGTCTCCAAGAAAATAGGAAACATCAAATTCGACACTAGGCTTGAAGTGGAGATTTCCAGCATTGTCTCATCCAGCCAACCAGCACATATTTTCATTTTCTCCACATATACACTTGTTAGCCATTCGTGGCATCTCCAGAGTCTCCCCCCCCCCAAAAAAAAAACACCCTTCCCAGTCTGGGCACCTAGAGAGAATTGTTAGCCACATGTACTCATCTCAAGAGCAACTATTTGCAAGTTTGCAATACAGGCATATCCCAGTATCCACTGGTTCGGTATCCACAGTTTCAGTTATCCATGGATACTGGGACTCCTATTAAAAAGGTAGGGGAACAAACCTCTTTGTTTTACCTTGTTGGAGCAAAACCACTGATGTTCCCTTATCTTTCAAATGTTGTGCTCAGTATCCAGCGTTTCAGGTACCCACGATGGGGTCTGGTATGGAATTGTTTTTAAATTGTTTGTGTTTTTAATCTTGATTGTTGTTTAATACTGTTTTTAATGTTAATTGTTATATTGTATTTTTAATATATATATTGTAATGCCGCCTTGGGTGCCTCCGGGCACAAAAGGCGGGGTAAAAATCTAATAATAAATAAATAAATAAAATACCAGGGCATGCCTGTACGTGCATCAAGTCCGATTTGTCAATCTGTACAGGAACACCAAGCCAGTTTTAAAAAAAACAAAACCCAAAAGGCGTTTCTGGTGCTAAAAAAGGACACTCAGGCCAGGATTCAGCCTAATGACAGGAAGTTACAGCAAAAGCGAAATAAAAAGCAACAAAAACTGTCAGCTTGGAATCAGAGTTACGGATCCAAGAAGCATCAGCCACGCTGGGGTCTAAGCAACACTGCCACAATGACGCTTCACTTCAGTAATGGCGAACCGATGCCACGCAGGCCACAAGGTTCTCAGTGACACAGCAGTGGCCACAACATTTGACCACAACTAAGGCTGTTTTACTTCGTGGTTTAACTTAGTTATTTTATATATTATATACAGTGTGTGTGTGTGTGTGTGTAAAATATACAGTATATACCACACATATATTATATAACACTGGTTTTTTTGAAAAATAAATTTGCTACATTTCTATCCCGTCTTCCTCCTGCACCGAAGGGGAATCAAGGCAGCAAACAATTTAAAAGAGCATAAAACAAATACCGGGTGCCATACACAAAGTGCCCTTGGGCCGAAGCTACGCACTTGCTCCGACCGAACGTCACTAGCGCAGACCAGCACTCTTGCATTAGCGCTAGTGCCGCTGGGCTGACGCTAGCCACAATGTCAGCCCCAGGGTGCTGGGCCAAGGTGCTGCTCGTGTGATTCAGGGTGGAGGGAGGATGGGGGTGGGCAGGGCAGCAGGTGTGCCAGCCCAGGGAGGGGCAGGGGGCTGGGATGGGGCTGGTAGGCCGCATCCAAGCCTCCATCCCCAGGCCATGTGGACCTGATTCGGGCCGCGCTGCTTCTTCAGCTTTGTGCCGGCTATACAGCAGGTGCAGACCTGAGAAACCCATAGGGGAGGCTGGAACTCTTGCCCCAGGGAGGCTCCCCAGTGCTCCAAAGCTGTGCTGTATTCAGCGCAAGCCTCACTGTCCCAGCACAACGTAGGATTGCACTCACATTATAAAACCAATACGAAGAGGCTTTAAAACAATTAAACATTAAAACAAAGTGAACACCCGGACCCCAATATTAATAGACAGCTCAATAAAACCGCCAGCCTACTATGTCAGTTCAAAGCTTTCACAAATCTTAAGGCTCCACGGAAATGCTTAAAGAGGGAGCTGTTCTTAGTTCTAGGGAAAGGGAATTCCCTAAGTGAGGCGCCACCACGGAGAAGGCCCTGTTTCTAGCTGCCACCCCCGTCGCCTCTCCTGGTGGCGGCACAGAAAGAAGGACGCCCACCAATGATGGGAGAAGACGGGTAGGATTATATGGGCAAAGGTGGTTCCTTAAATACCCTGGCCCTGAGCCATAAAGGGCTTTAAAAGTCAAAACTAGCACTTTGAATTCAGCCTGAAAACAAACTAGGAGCCAGTGTAGTCGCTGAAGCAACGGCCCAAAGAACCCCGGTGGGCCTGGGCAGCCACATTCTGCACTAACTGCAGTTTCTGGACCTCCTTCAGAGGCAGGCCTATGTAGAGCATCTCGTAGTCATCTAATCTGGATGTCCCAAGGACAAGGGTCACCTTGGCAAGGTCTGAGCGACCCAGGTATGGTCACAGCTGGCCAATCAGCCGAAGGTGAGCAAAGGCTCCTTTAGCCACAGCCACCACCTGGAGCTGCATATCCAGGAAAAACCCCAAGCTGCAGTCCTCCTCCTTCTGAGAAAGTGCAACCCCATTTAGAGCAGGGCAATAGTCCAATACCTGAGTTGTGGCTATTGAATATGTGAATATGAAAAGAATGGTTTCTTTTTTGTTCCGGAGGTGGGTGGATGGGTGGTGACATGTCAGCAGTTAGACGTTTTCTGAACTAAATGTTTGATATGCCGAGCCCAAAAGGTTTGCCTGTATTCAGCCAAGACCCAGAAATTTCAAGCGCTGATGTCTTTCAAGCATGGCAAGAGGCACCCTCATTCTACAATTGTTTATCTTCAGTCCCTAGACCAATCCAGTTTACAGCACAAATTACAAAAACATTTTGTCAGTAAGGCTAGAAGGAGCCACTCACAGTTTCTTTTTCGGTCTCTCTCTTTGTCTCAACACTTCCTCTTCATCATCTACTTCGACTTCATCTTCCTCCTCCTCCTCCTCCTCCTCCATCTCATCATTGCTGTCTTCGTCTTCATCGTCTTCTTCCTCCTCCTTCCCTTTACTCTTCTGCTCCTAACAGCCCAGAGAATATTTGGTTCAGAAATTCCTGTAGCCTCTCACTGCCTTCTTCCCTGCTCTCTACCACTTCGACTTGTCCTTCCAAACAGACACTGTCCTACTTTTGAAAACAGAATTCTGCGGCAGCACAATCTCCACCCCTCCCCAGAATAGAATACTGGGGGCAAAATTAAGCATCTCAGACTCTTCACAAATAGCAGACTCCTAGACCTCACAGCTAAAATAAGCTTGAAGATGTGAAGCCAGCAAGTATTTTTGCTGCTTCAGGATGGGGTGTCAAAGTCCTGCAGAGCTCCTCCCAGTGACCAGCAAAAGGAGAACAGAGAAATATAATGCAAAATAAGAGAAAGCATACAAGTTAAAGCAATTCTGCACATATATACAGGCCTTGGTGCAGAATGCGCACCTTTTTAGCCTGGGGTAAATATAGTCCCTTTTTTAACTGACAACTAAATCATCACAGAGGGAACTTGAGCTAACAACCTACTGTAGATGGACAGCTGGAAGAAAAAATGGTTATAAGGTGCAAGCTTTGCAGCTTTATGCTCAGTTCTAAGCGTCACTGGTACTCACATCCTCCTCACTGTCAAAGGCATGGTCATCCGCTAAGAGCTGAAAGTCTCCTAACTCTTCCTCCTCTTCACCTTCCCCCTCCCTACAAGAAAATGGTTTCAAAAAGAAAAAAAGAATATTTACTAAACATCTGGAGTGTAATGGACTGAACATGCAGCTTTAATTGCTGTGCAGGCTGCCACGCATAATTAGCTAGGATGGGGCACAGCAAGAAGTGCCGGGGCAAATTACAGGTTGATTTGTGTGTCACGACAGCTTCTCAGTGCTGCAGCACTTAATAGCATCATGATGCTCCCAGCTAGTCATGGTTAATTGCCTGGCATTTACCTTGGAGTAAAAAGATGCACAATAAGAAACAGTACCGGCATCTGTCAGAGGTCAGGCTGATTGAGAATTCTGTTGAATGGAAACGTGACCATGTTCTGATGGTGAGAGAGGCTGGCCTAGCTAGATACACACACTCCAATCCAGAACTTGGCACACACATCAACACACACACACCCATCCTATGCAAGCAGACTTCCTTCCGTACCTCCCTGAACATCTGTGCTCCCTTCCCACAAAAGAAAATGTTGGGAGAAATGCAATGCACTTCTCTATTGTCCACTTCCGGACATAAGCCACTGTCTCAGGGACTCCAGTTGTCCCATCACAACCTGGACAGGAAAGCAGTCCCCAGACAGTGAACACGTGGCTATACGTCCTGTCTTCCCACTATCCCCCAGGCCAACAAGCCACAGGGTTGGCTGCTGCTTGCAGGAGAAGGGTCTTCCTAACTCTGGGGTGATGCAGGCCCTTCAAGGCTGGACCAGATAAGTGGGACTTCCGCTTGAGTGGCAGCCCGTCCACAGCGTTCCCCTTGTCAACCTGTGGATACAACCCAGGAAGGGGAGGGCCCAGGGCCAGTGATGAGCAGGCTATCTGAGGGATGCTCTCTGTCCGCTCCCCTGGGACTGGAGCAAGCCAGGAGACAGGTGGAGGAGGATGAAGAAGAGTAAGTCAACCCTCTCCCCATTGCTGAATTCTGAGGACTGGTTGGGGAATCCTGATCACTGGGCCAGCTACACCCCCTATTGTTTCTACTCTCTTTCCCTGGGGCCAAAAAGGACTTAGACACTGTGGAGCACACCTATCTCATGGCAACCCTGCTGGGGTGGAGGATGGAAAAATGCACATCTAGTCTCCAGGGCTCACCTGTCAGAGGGAAAGGAGCCAGAACAAAGGGCCGCTGCCTCGGCCATTGCGTCGTCCAAGCTGCTCTCTTGCTCCAGTTTAGAGTTTGCCGATGAGGCCCGAGTTGGAGAATCTGAAAAAGAAATAGGAGCTGAGAAATCATTCAAGGGGGGTCCAGCAATTATTAAATGAGGATTTGCCCAGGATGGGCACAATGATGGCAAAACAGCATTCTTTTGTGCTGGCTTAGCTTTAAAGCAGTAACAACAAAACAGTCACTTGGTACGGAAGGGGAAAGGGTGTCTGGGTGAGAGAAGAGAGGGGAAAACCAGGCACAAAGCAGCTGAACCTTGCCCAGTTACATCAATGTCCTGGGTGCGGGACTCATTTAAAAGGGGATTGGATGGATTGATGGAGGAAAAACCCACCATGGATTACAAGGCATGATGGGTATACACCAACTCCTGGTTTTAGAAGTAGGATGCAGGTATCTTTGTCTTGTGTGCTCCCCGAGGCATCTGTGGGCCACTATAGAAGCTGGGCAAGATGGGTCCTTGGCCTGATCCAGCAGGGCTCTTCTTATGTTCTTAAAGAAGCACAGGGATGCCCTCCATACCCAAAGATCAGAATGGCTCTTGGGCCAGCCAGATTTGGGGACAAGAACACAGCCTAAGAAAAATGTGTACAAGCCCAACTCAGGCAGAGACACGGGGGCTCCCGTGGCCTCAAGACTCACCCTGAGACGCAAACTTCCCAGAGCAGAGGCCGAGCAGCTCCTCCACAATCCGCTTCTTGCCAGGGTCAGTTCCAGGCGGGTGCTTGTCCTGGGAGGCAAACTGGCCAGAGCACAGCCCCAGGAGCTCGCCCATGTTGGCATCCATGGCGTTCTCATCCATGCTAGCCAGTGGCAAGTGGCTCTTGGAGGACTGGTATTTATTCCGGTGAGGGCCGACATTCAAAAACCTGGAAGCAAAATTCACAGCCAGAAAAATGCACATTTTTAGGATAGCAACATCGCTGCTCTGTGGCATCTGCAGATTCAGAACCCACGGGCTCCAGATCCATGGGGGAAGGAAGGGCCCACCTGGACCCTCCAAAGGGTTTTCTGGGGCCCGCAGAGGCCATGCACCGACCAGCCACGGCCTCTGAAGGCCTCAAAATGCCACTTGGAGGAGTTCAAAGACGACTTCTGGTTGTTGCAGAAAGCCGGAAATTGCCTTTAAACTCCTCTGGGCGGCATTCTAAGGATCCAAGCGGCCCAAATCTTGAGCATCTGCGTATTTGGTCTGCATATCTGGATTTGAGCATCTGCTTATTTTGGTATCTTGGGGGGGGGTGTCCCAGGAATGGAACCCCCGTGGATAATGAGGAACACCTGTAATAATAAAATAAATGCCTACTATCAACATAGCAGATTCAAATGCTATGAGCAAAATATAAGATACAGAAAGATACATATACAGAAAGATACATATACAGATATAAGAAAATATAAGATCTCTATCTTAGGGGTGTTTCTTGCCTTTCTTCTTTCACTCTCTCCTTATTCCTCTTTGTGTGTCTGTTTAGAATCTAAGCTTGCAAGCAGAGAGCCTCGCTGGGTGGGGTGGGGTGGGGTTCCTGGGTGGGGGGTGGGCGGGCCAGCCTGGGGAGGGGCCAGGGTTGGGCTGCGGCACAGTAGTCTGCATCCAAGGCCTCATTCCCAGGTTGCGCGGCCCCAATTGAGGGGCCCATGATTTTGCGGGCGCAGATCCAAGGAATCCATAGAGGAGGCTGGAGCCTCCCTTAGTGTAAGGGCACAAATGTGCACCGGGGAGGCTCCTGGTGCCTCCTAACTTGTGCTGGATCCAGTGCAGGCCAGGTACAAGTTAGGACCGCGCCCTCAAATCTGTCCAAGCATTTTGGCTTCCTCCTTTCGCAGTTATACAGTTGCCAGCTATTTCAAATGAGTGTATCTCATGCATATGCACACACCCCGACACCACAGACTTTACTTGTTAACTGGCGCACTTTGAAATCTGGCTTGCAGATCAAAGACCTGCCACAGAACCAGTGGTTTCATTTCAAATGCAAAATGCTAAATGTTTCAGGACTACACAGTACCTACAAGAAGCAATTAAAATATTTGCTTGCACACTCACGCACACAGAATTCTCTCTACCTTACTTAGACTTCTTTTGAAAATGAGCCTATTCCCTTTCCAGAATAGAAACAGAAACAGCAAGTTCAATACAATATGAAAGTTTAAGATTTCAAGAATGCTGCTGGATGCAACCAGAGGCCACTTTGCCCAGCATCCTGTGTCCCAGTGGCTCACCAGATGCCTCTGGAAGCTCACAAATAGGACATGAAGGCAGCAACCTTTCCCAGCTGCGGTTCTCCATGAGTAGTCTTCAGCGCAGTGCTACTCCTGCATACCTAGAGATTGCAGAAATATTCTGCAACTGCTATAAGCCAGCCTGCGCAACACAGTAGTTTTGCAACAGTAAACCAGCAGCTTCTATTTCTGATATTCAGGAAGAAGCCAAGCACAGAAGAACTGATGGCATGCATCGTATCACTCCATTTATCTGTTTGGAGGCCTTCATCCTCATTCGTGAACAGTGGGCTCTTGGTATCCGCAGGGAATCTGTCCCAGGATCCCCCATTGGGTACCGAATTCTGTGGGTTGCAGTGCCACAGGGACTTACACAGGGGCTGCAGACTCTCAGCCCCCTCAGAAGGCCCCCTGGGTGCGACCAGAAGGCACTTCTGGTTCACACAGGCAACTTTCAGTTGTGTCTGGGAGATGTTCTAAGGGCCTCCAGCCATGGACTCCACACCCACAGATTCTCAACTCCAAGGATGCTGAGCCTGCAGATAAGGAGGCCCGCTGTACTATCCGCAGAAGAGAGCAAAACCTTCCAACTGCATACCCATCTGCATCGAGCAATTGACTCTGAGTGTCATCTTCCAGGGAGAACTGGAAATGAAGCCTCCCGGTTGCAGGGACCGGGCTTTTCTCTTCAGGCGTAGCATTGTAGAGATCTTGGGAATCCTCTATAGGGAGGGATGGCTCAGACGCCTTTCCTGAACTCTAAGCAGACAAAAATGGAAAATGTTTCAAGCCACAAGTCACTAGTTAGAAGGCAGGCACAATTCAGGCTGGAAGAGGAGACTTGGGGAAGACGAGAGTTCTGCAACTAGGAACTGAGAGCTCTAAAAAAATCATCTCCGTTATGAAGTCTGCATATAGACAGTCAATCAAGGAGTTTGCAAAAGTCTGGAATTTCTAAACATGGGTAATAAATAAGGAAGGACTACACACATGAGATGGTAAAGGACACCGGAGGAATTATTCGGTTTGTTCCAATATGGCAAGGAGATTTTTGGTTTTGGTTTCAGTGGAAATTGAAGGGAGTGTCTCAGGTGCAAGTTTCTACCGGTAGGTGCTGGGAAACACATGCTACAAAATGCACACTACGCAGACACTTAAGACTCCAAAGAAGCAGGAAGGCTTACCTTGGAAGCAGAGCTAATAAAGCTTGTTTTGAAGAAGCCAGGAGAAGGAGAACGGACACCGCCGGCGGCAGACAGGAAGTTGCCCCCGCGTGCCAGTTGCTTATTGCAAGGCTGATAAGAAGGAATCATGGAACCGATCAACTCAAAGCTGCTGTTGTGGCTGTTTTCCTTGGCCACGCTGGGCAGCAAAAAGGAATCTTCATCCTCTAAGGAAAGAAACGGACAAGATGAGGAAATCGAGAGGACCTAGAGGGAACTGCTGGTGCACTCCTAGCCGCAGTTGGCATAACCAGCGTCTACCGGCAGAGGCTGCTTTATGGCTGTTGCAAAGCAGCCTCCGACGATATGTGCTGCAGGCTTGCAGTGCCCTCCCTTGTGCCAGTGGCCCATGAGTGACCCCTGGAGCAGTTATGCCAGTGCAGGGGGTTGGAAGGGGCAGGGAGGGGGTTGAACAGGCGGGGGGTGGGGAACAGGGCAGTGACAGGGGCAGATCAGGCCTGGGAGGGGGAGGAATTGGCAGAAGTGCACACCAAATCCCACCCCCTTTCCAGGCCTGATCCGCCTTCACAGAGCAATGCGAACTTTGCCAGCAACTGCAACAGGGAGGGCCAAGTTGCCCCACAGTTACAGTTGGGGCTTACCCCATTACAAATGTCCCCTTACCCCAGAGGAGACCTCCAGCAGCCAAAAATCCCCCATGGGATGCAGCTGAAGGCATGCGTGCACTGCTACATCGCCTTGTGGGGGCTTAAGGTCAGTCTGGGATGTATGAAAGAGAGATTGGCCATAGTATGAACATTGCTACAGACTATGTTTTCCAAAGTCTGCATATTTAAGCCTAGAAGCCTTATAGTTACCAGGAGTAACTAAATTGTGCCTGCCCGCTCCAGTAAACCTCCCACATAATATCCGCTTTCAATGATATCCTAGGAAGTTCAGAGCAGAATGTTCGCCTCACAAGAATTCTGCGAGGCAGAATTACGGCCACTCCAGACATTTGAATCTGGTTCCACCAGTCAAATCCAACACTCTGGCCACTCTGTCAAACTTCATAAAGGCCTGCTGTCGTTTCCCGGCCATCAGAACCCCGAGGATAACCACCTCACATTTGTGCTCCATTAAAAAGCAAACTGGCCAGCTCACTGGTTCACCTTTGGTCACTGGGGGGCCTCTCAATCTTATGATTGGGTTGTTGTAAGGATAGAATTGGGGGGAAGGAGGACCATGTACACTGCCTTGAGCTCCTTCAAGGAAGAGTGGGAAACAAATAGTCGTCCCAAGTGTTTCTTTTCTCTCTCTCTCAAATACACACACACACACACACACACACACTCATTCACTCACTCACTCACTCCCAGCAATTCTCCTACTCCCAACTCAAGGCACTAGGAAGCATGGTTCAAGAGAGACCCCATAGATGCCCTGTTCAAAAAGGCATAGGATGCAAAGACAATCTCACCTGGCTTGCCAGATCTTTTGCTCCCAGATTCCTCCATTTCAGCTTTCTCCCCTGGAAGAGAATATCTGCAAGAAAGAAATCAGCCCAGATGTAAGATCCCTGTATGAAAAAGGTAACAAGGATACCTCTGTAAGGAATGCGGAGACACAACATGTGAATGAACTATCATTTGGCAAGGTGCAGGTGATGGTCTCTAACATTTTGTAGCAGCTCCCCCAGTTGCACTTTTGGGTATTTAGATAATAGCCAAATATTTGGATAAATAGGCGCTTACCCTGTTTTTGAGGAGTTATCCTTGAAGAGCAGCAGCGTCGACTCACTGGAGGAAGGCTTGGGAAAAGCAGGGCAGTGGACCGCTTTGGCCATTGGCTCCTCATCAGCCGAGTCTTTGTCAGTCTCTTTGTCCCCGTCCCCAAGGCCCTGCTCTTCCAGCTCTTCATGATCCTCCTCTGCCTCACCAAGAAGATACTCAACCGTCTAACCGAACACAAACGTACACTGCATGTCATGAGCAGAACCAACAAAACTACTTGCTTTAAAAAAAGAAGTGGCACATTTGTGCACAGCTTGATGGGTTAGTGAAAATTCTTGCAAAACTCACTGCCACAAAATGTGGCTCCAGGTTTAATAGGCATTAAAAAGTGGATTAGACAAAGCTGGAAAGACTGTTAGCCATGAATGCTAAAAATGGAACCCGCGGGTTCAGCAGCAGTGATAGGAGGCAAACAGCAGGGAAAAGGCGGTCACACTTATGCTTTGCTTGTGGGCTTGCCGGAAGCATTGCGTTGGCCATTGCATTGGGTTGGTCATAACCCTTGGTCTGATGCAGGAATGCTCTTTTTCTTTTATCTTGTCCTCTTTAATCTCTTACTAGCCTTTTGTTACCCGGCGTTGCCCGGGGGACAAAGTATCCCCAGCTTCTATTAGGAGAAGGAATGAATACAGGGACAGAATCAAGCAAAGGAGCGTAATGAAATTGTCACACTCACTGAACACTGTCTGCAGGTCCTGTGGTAGGATAGCACCGACGTGTGAGAAACAGGAAGAGGTGGCCAGTTAGCCCTCTGGAAATAGGTCCCTCTCAGATCCGACTGGGTGTTGGAACTCTCTGGATCATGCTCTTTCCAGCCTGGGCAACTCAGGCAGTGCAAAGCAGTTTCACTTTCGTTTCTGAGGTCTCTTCCTGTGTATCAGCTCAGTGAGTGCAATCCCAGCTCATGACCTGCAGAATCCTTTGTGACCACAGGGTGGCAGCACACTTTCACTCCAATACAATCCCCTCGCTGTCCCTCCCCCCCAGGGGCTGTAGGGGGGTCTGACCCCCGCAGTGTTTCTTTCCAGGCTGCAAGGTGTATTCCTGCCAAGTTTCGTGCGGATCGGTCCAGGCATTCCCGAGCCTATGCGTAACATACATACATACACACCCGCATACATACATACATACACACAAACATACCCACGTCCGTTTTTATATATATAGATTTCAGAGTCTGCTACGGAAAAGCATTTAGTCTTCTGAATACAGAAGAGCAGCATCTTTTAAAAAAAATATATCCAAAGAGACACCCATGAAAGAGGTTAGAGGAGCGTACTGAGTTGCAAATAACCAGATGGGAGCCCCCACAAGGCATCACTGCACCTTGCGAAAGGAGGAGAAAGCACTGACAAAGGGAAGTTCCATACAGAAAACAAGATCAGGGAAAGAGTGGCAACCAGCAGTGGTCTACACAGTTCACAGATTGCCTGTTGCTCCTGCTTTGAGATCACAGCAACTTGGTTTGGCTGCCGTGAGTGCCAAACAGAGCTATCATGTCCTCAGGGCCCAATCCTATCCAGCATTCCAGCACTGATGCAGCTGGGCCAATGGGGCATGCACTGCATTCGGTGGTGAGGAAGGCAGTCACAGAGGCCTCCTCAAGGTAAGGGGATGTTTGTTCCCTGCCCTTGGGGCTGCATCAGCGCTGGACAAGTGGATAGGATTGGGCTCCAGTCTCATTTCCTACAGCATTCAGTGTCTCATTCTGCGTAAGGCACTCGGCGAGACACTGCAGGGTCGACATTTCCAAATTCCACAGCTGCTGCCTGCATTTCTGCACCCACTTGCCCTTCCCAGCAGCTCCTCCAAGGTGATCAGAGATGCTCTGGATATTGGGGGCGGGGAAGGGAACGCACGTCAGATTCCTGGCTCCAATAGTCGGGTGCACAAAACAAAGCAACCCTGAACGACTGGCTGCAAGCAGTAAAAGCCTTTAATCATTTTCCATTTCAAAGCACTGTAATTGTTTGGCAAGGAGCCAGTATTAAATATGGCACAATCCCTAAATTCTCTCAATTCCTGGCTAATTTATGAGAAGTCAGCAAAACTCTAAAATTTGCTGAAGTAGACAAAAACCCCAGAGACAAACCTCCAAATAGCTTTCCTGCTCCTCCTCCTCCTCTTCATCAGACATATCAGTCATCTCCTCCTCCTCCTCCTCTTCCTCCTCCTCCAACATATCCTCATTATCCAGTTTGAACAGGGCTTGCCGCTTCTTGCGCTCCTCCGTCCTGCGGAGCTTCATGGCCTCCTGCAGTTTTGCCTTCAGCACTTGCAACTTTTCACCTGGGCATGAATACATTTAAATACATTTTTTTAAAAAAAAAAAAAACACCAGGAAGCACGAGCGCTTCAGGCAAACCATTTAACAAAGCTACAGAGAAAGATAAATGATCATCGCTTTTTAAAATTAATTTGAAAGGGGGGGGGAAACACAGACACATTTTGCTGACTGGTAAGTGACTGAAAACACCAGGCCTTCTAAACTTCAAAATAAGCTGAATCCACAGAGGCTCTGCAGCTAAGATGACTCCATGGCAGGAACAGCCAGCTTTGCTACTGGTCCAGCATGTGCTGACCTGGATGATAAAGGCAACAGTTGAGGCCTGGCTTCACGCCACAGCCTGGGGGTGCCTTTCTGAGGGAGATCAGTCCTTTCACAGCCACTGAAAGTCTGGCTCTTTAGGCAAGACTTTGGACCATGTTGATGTTTGACGAGGCTGGATACTGTTATGGTTCAGGTGCCTTTGTGCACTGTTTTATTGATGCAATTAGTTTTAGACTGATGTGCTTTTTTTGGCCTTTTAAGCTGCTGAAAGATGAGAGTAGAGAGCAAAGCAGAGAACTGGGGAAAGAAATTATCAGGGGGGCATTTTATGTTCCAGACCATGGCACAGGACCCAAGGGCAAAAGGACCTTCTTGGGCAGGGGTCTCCAAACCCTGGCAGGAGGGCCAAATCCAGCCCTCTGGAGGATTTTATCCGGCCCACCACATATGATGAGGAAGCTTGACTGTTTTGGCCCACAGCAACCCACTGATGGAGGATAAATACAGTGCAGCCTCAGTATCTGCTAGGTTTCTGTTCCAGAACCCACCATGGATACTGGAGTCGCCATATACAGTAAGTGCCTGTAAAAAAGTGCCAAAATCACATTTCTGACCTTTGCATGGTCAAACAGTGCGGTTCCTCAGCCTCTCGAAGCTAAAAACAGCTCAAAAGACACACATATACCTCATTCAGCCATGAGAGGTGCTGAATGGAACAAAATTACTCCATTACACTGCATTACATTCAGCACCTCTAGAGGCCGATTGTGGTATATTCCCACCCCAGCCACTTACTGTATTCAACCAACTCTTCAGCACATCGATTCTCCATGTATTTATTATCTATTTATTTTCGGCACCGTGTCAGGTATACGATGCGGCCCTTGTGCCAAAAAGTTGAGACCCCTGTGGGAGCTTAGGCTCTGTAACGTAGTATCTAGCAGCCAAATAACAGACCACACACACACAGCTCAGATGCTTTGCAAAGTGACACTTCGGCAGAAGAGGCGCTGCTGCAAGGGCAGCCTGCGTGATAATTGGGCTCTCCCAGCACCTTAGCAGGGTCTCCCTCTCTCACCTTTCTTGGTCTGCCCCTTGCCTCGCAGAGGTTCCTTGTCTTCCAAGGCCTCCTTCGTCTCCCAGAACCTTTGCAGAAACGGCACTGCTGAAAGGGCAGGGCTAGGACCACCAAATTATCACAGGCACCACATAAAAGAGCTTCCAAGGGCTGGATCCGGCCTGTAGAACTTATGCTTGACACTCCTGCACTAAACCTGCTTCTCTTTTTGCCCCACTGCCTGCAAGCATACCTGGTTTGGTGTGCGTGGCCTCTTCCACTGCCTCTGGACCCAGCTTCACAAGCACCACGTCTGCTTTCAGCTCCTCTTTGCCCTCTTTAGAGGTCTCTTTACGAATAATATTCAAGTTCACCATGCGTTCAGTTTTCGGTTTGGTCATGCGACAGGAGTGCTTCACAAAACGTTCCTTCAAAGCTTCCAGCTCTGTAGTTTAAACACACACACACACACACACAGTAATTGTGCATTAATAGGTTTTGCAAATTTTAAAAGTGAATTTCACTTCAACGGCATGAACCTAAATTGACAGGAAGGGGGGGAAGAGAGTCCAAGTTGGAAAAAAAATGAGCCTTCCTGTTAAGCATTTAGTACTGCAATGGAATTTGCTAAATTTCTGTTGAGGTGGCTTATGTTTCCTCTTGAAGGGAAAGGACTCAACTCAAAAATTAAGATGACCATGGTTGCTCCAATTGTTGCTCCTCTTGTAAAGAAGCATCACATTGGTGACCAACTGTGCGTGTCTCATAAGGTAGCTCTGCTAAGAAACAGGAGGTGACATACAGATTACCATAGGTGACCAAATGCAACAGTTGTTGTCAGGTATGTGGAAACACCTTGAAATTTTTTTTTACAAAACAACATTTTTTGGTTTGGAGGCTCCCCGAAAATGTTGCGAAAAAAATGCAGTTTTTAATGTGGCATAAATGTATTTTCCTACACAAAGCAGTTCATTGGTCAGAGCAACCACAGAAGGAACAGACCTGCCATTTGACGCCCCTTCACAACAGAACACTATGAACTGAGCAGCGGTCTGTAATAGCAAGAGGCCGTGGCACACCTTGCTACTGTAATACTTTGCAGACATCTTTAGCCAGCTATATAGACCGGGCAAGATCATAGCAGCTGGAACCCTACCATGGTTAGGCTGAGGCTCCTCAAGGTTAATAAATGAACTGTCCCCAGAACAGAGTCTAGGCTTGACGGTCAGATCCACCCCCATCTCCCGAAGCCGGTCCAGCTTGGATTTCTTTGCTTTTTCACCAGGTTCTGGGATTGCTGGTGGGGGAACAGGTTCTTGGGGCCCCGCAGAGGATTCCACTGATTGTTCCTTTATTTGTTCAAGCACATTTGTGTTCCCTCTATCCGTCACCAACTCACTGCATTCAGCAAGGATTAGGTGAGGCTTCTCTGGCAGTCCAGAAGCAGACGTCCCTGCAGAGCTTTCAGGTGTGGAATCCCTGCCTTGTTTGTTTGGCATAAGGCAACTGGCCGCTACTTCCTCCACCTCTCCAGCAGAGGATCCACCTATCCTGGCAACAGGTGCGTTCAAGACTGACTCTTGCAGGTGAGTTCCCGTTTCCAGGTCCTCCATTGCTGGTTGGTCCCTTTCTGTTCTTCTGCTCTCACTGCTATTGGCTCCCGGCTCCTTTAGAACAGCACTTTCGCCATTGAGCAGGGGCTGGTATTTCGCCGATCTGCCAAGAACACCACAATTAAGACAAGAACTCTTTGGCTCTTCATGTGATCAGTACAGTGCAAAGCTTGTGGCAATCAAGTCAAAGTAGCGCAGATCACAGCCAGACCAGAGCCAGGAGAAGCCGACTGAGGTGGCTGCCTCAGGCAATGGATGGGCAGGGGACAACTGCCCCCACCTCTGCCTGCTCCAAACCTCACATTTGAAAAGGAAGACGATGACACAGTGGAAAAAAGAATTCTGGAGAGGAGAATAATAAACTGGGCAGCCCAATCCTAATTTGTGCTAAAATAGGCAGGTCAACTGGCCTGCGCCGTATCCAGTACAGGTTAGACAGTAGTTGCTGTGCAACTGGAAATAAAGGGATATATTTCCCCTTATTCTATGCTGTGCAGCTACCACCCCTATGGAGCTACTCAGATCTGTGCCAGCAAAGTCACTGAGCAGACTGGTGTTACTCTGGGCTGCCTGGGAGGGGGGTCAGGACACAGCCTAGGTCACCCAAGCTGGTCCCACCCCCTTCCAGGCCCAGCCCGCCCACCAGTCTCCACCTGAGAACACTCCCATTCCACCCTCCCACCACTCTCTCCAACCAGCCCTTGGCTTAGGCAGGCAAAGGGTTAACCCCAGGGCAATAACAGTGGCTGGGCTGCACAGCTGAAGCCACTTGGGAGCCTGTACTGGATATAAGGAACACCTGAAGGAAGGAAAGACTGTAGGGTGTGGTAGGAGCAACATTTGATGCAAGTGGAGTCGGAAGGAACAGACTGGCAAACCTGTATATGACCAACGTGCATGGACTATTGACTACGAGCTTGGATCCTGATCTGGCTTGGCGCAACTTGGACCTGGACTGACCTGGCATACTAATCATTGGACTGGCCTACGGATTACGGAACTTGGATCATGGATTAACTAAATTTTGGACTCGCATTCTGACTTGGACTTTCTGGCTCGGGGCTGACGTTGACTGGGGTGGCTGCTGTGCTTAAAGAGGTGAGGCCCAGTTGAGTTATCTCCAGTGCTGCACCAGGGCTGCTTAGAGGGGAAGCTGGTTGGTCTAGGGCCTGTGGGCCTCTGGGGAAGCCCGGCAGGGAGTTTTCAGAACACCTGTGCCAGCCTCCTTGCCAGTCTGGATCAGGTGTCGGGAGGCCAGCACACATCCTCATGCCAGGCTGCCTGACTTCCAAGGTGGCATGAATGTGCTTTACATGCGGCACCTCGAAGACAGCCCAAGTCCAATAAACCAATCTAAATGCCAGTTTTGAATGTGCTCAAAGTGTCAGAGACATCAATCTCATTTCTATTTCTTGCACACTTCCTCTTCAGGAATGGGAGGGCAAGCAGAGAAGGCAACAGCTGGCATGAGTTAGATAATGGGGGTGGGGGACCTACATCTGGCACATCACTTTAGGGCAGTGGTGTTATCCGCAAATGAACAACCGGAACGCTGGGCGGGACGTACGCGGGGCTTCCACGTGATTGGCTGCCCGTCCGTAGCGTTCCGCAGCTGTCCTGTCCTCGGGGGGGCTGCCCCCGGTTAGTGCGCCCCACCGCGGCTCGCCCAGGCACCCGGCGTGACCCTCACCTGTCCCCCGTGGCAAGCGGGAGCCCCCCCCGAGGCCAGGACAGCTGCAGAACGCTACGGACGGGATGCCAATCATGCGGAATTCCCGCCTACGTCCCGCCCACTGTTCCGGTTGTTCATTTGCGGAAGACACCACTGCTTTAGGGGCAGATAAACCCTCATAGATCAACTTGACTTACTTTAGCAAAGTCATAGCACTTCCCTGGAAGGCAGGCCGGGGTTTGCGCTTGAAGAATTGGTGGATGCTTTTGGTCTCTGGGACATGATAGGGGAGAGGCATGCTGGCTTCTGCCGAAGGAGAAAGAGAGAGATTATGGTTCATGTTGTGTTGTATTGGGCTGGTTTACATACATTTTATAAAATAAAATGAATGTATCAATGAAAGCATGACGTTGCTAATGCCAAGTCAGGCCAACTTAGGCCAAGTTGGTACGGCTAGTCCACTGGTTCCTAAACTTACTGGGGTCACAACAACCCTGCAGCCTCCTTTTCCCTGCTCAGCTGGGCACCACCATCTTGGATGTCATGAAACCTCACGAGATCTTAGATGGCAGCGCCTGGGAGAGCTGGGAGGAGGGGCGCCTGGAGACATTCTGCAGCATCCCTGTGAGTGCACCACGGCACCCTAAGGTGCTGCAGCAGCCTGGGAACCACTGCTCTAGTCCTATTAGTCCATAAGATTGCCTCTGCTGATTGACAGCAGCTCTTCAAGCTATTGGGGAGAGGCCTTTCCCACCCTTACCACCTACGATTTAGTACTTTAAAAAAAAAAGAGAGAGAGAAGTTGAATACTTAATATGTAAAGCATGGTTGCACCTTCTGATCTATAATCCTATCCCCAGTCATGATATCAAAAAGAGCCAAGGATTACAAGACCATGGCCCAAACCACTGATTACACTTCTTGCTGCAGAATCTTGCAAGGATTTTTGGTCTTACCTCTGACAAGTCGTTGGGTCTCACTATGTAGTTGTTTGATAGCTTCTTTACTTAACTTGGCCGCCCTTCGCTCCTTGAAACAAACAACGGATTTGTGAAACATTTTTAAGAAGTGCACAGTCAGCCAAGCCGCAGCTTAAGGCCCTTAAGAATGTGCATGTCACGTGGGAAGAGGAGGAGATCTAGGTTCAAATCCCCCCCCCCCCGCTCAGGCATCAAGCATCCTGGGTGACCTGGGGCCAGTCACCATCTCTTGGCATCACCTACTTCACTGGGCTGTTGTGAGGACAAAAGGAAGGGAAGAACTACGTACACCACCCTGGAGACGATATAGATAGATTTACTCACCTTTCTAGGTTCCTTCAGAAAGGGCTCCTCATGTCCCTCACTCTCGGAATGCAGCTGTTTGGACAAACATCGAAGGGAAAAGTCAGTTAATCGCCTCTGCCAGAAGCCGTTGCCCTCAGACGAGAGGGCCACAGAAATTCATTTCCTTCATTAAGATGACTTAAAGATATTAAATAGGGCAAGAAAGATATAAGATAAAGATTATAATTCCTAAGCGATATTATTTTGCAAAGTCTTGCTTTCCTGCCTCTCTCTACCCTATTTTTTACTCTTCTATATTTTAGATACATACTCCTTTTCCTTTTTCTTCCTTTTTTGTTGTGGAGCTACTGCTAGAATGAAAATAGAGGCAACTATATTTAATTAGTAATGAATAACAGATGCGTTACTATGTAGTTTTAGCAATTATATCCTTTTAGATGGAATATATTGTACTAAATACTGCTAGCTGTGTATGTTGATGTAACCCTCTAACCACCTCCAATATCCTATTGTTCAACTCTTTGTCTTCCCATTCCATGTATAACTATCTATCCTTACCTATATCTTTATAGTTAAAAAACCAATAAAATCATCTTCAGAAATTCATTTCCTTCATTCCAAAAATTATTCCAGAGACATCTGTAGTGTGGGCTGCAAGTCACCACAGGACACTGTCCAGTGCCTTTGACTTCCATGCGCTGAAGGCTCTTCACAGTTCTGCCCTCCTCAGACCGATCTGCTGTCCTTGATGAAGATGCAGAATGCAGAGGTCAACCTCTGCCCTGCCCACACTGATGACCCTCAAGGTCCAACGCTAGAGCACAAGCAGATTTTTAAAAAGCACCGCACTGGTGCATCAGCCCCTGCACTAGCTCTCTGTGCCTTCCAACCCACAATGCTGATTTCCAGCAGGGGCTTTAGCATTTCAGACAAACATATTCAGAATTCATCATGGTCTTTCAGATGAACCTAGAGCACATTCCTGACAAATGTGTCCAGTTCTGACCCAAGAGCATGCGCTTAGCAGTCACCTTACTGGCTGCAGACTGCTTGTTCCTCAGGAGGGCCGTATAAATCCAAGCCTGAAGTACTTATCAGAAACACCATTAAGATTATTCTCTTTGGGCTGGCACTCAATAGCCTGGGACAAGCAGGCATCAAATAATTTTAGTATGTCAGGATTACAGGATCCAGCTAACTTAAAGCACCTTTAAATCTCCCAGGGAGAGGTCTTTCTTCAACAAGACCATGTTTAACTTTTCCAGTGAAATCCATGAGCCGTGTTTTAACTTGGCTAAAGGCGCAATCCTAACCAACTTTGCAGCACTAGGGTAAGGGCAATGCAGCTCCAAGGTAAGGGACTAAACATTCCCTTACCTTGCAGAGGCCTCCATGACTACAGCTCCACTACAAAATGCAGAACATGCCCCATTGGCAGAGCTATGTCAGTGCTGGAAAGTTGGTTAGGATTGTGCCCTAAATTACACTGTATCTACAGTATTTATTAGCTACCTCTTCCAAATGTATATTTACTATGCAGTTATAACCATGGGATGGGGAAAAGATTAGCGTACAAGGTTAGGCCAGATTTGCTGAGGAAAGCTTTAATTACAGATTCCCTCTTTTTTTCATTATGGCAAAATATCTAAATCACATCTGGGGAAAAAACATGAGAACACAGAAAAAGACAGGACTGCAACAAGAGCATCTGGCTAGTTGATGGAAAGCGAATGACGAAAAGGTGGTGCTTCCCCCGAAAAAGGCTAGTGGGGAGCAACCTAAAATCATTTTGTCAAAAGGACACTTGCACATTCTCTCTGCAGGCTAATTTTAGAAACCCCGAAGGAGAGCACCACACGCTTTTCACATGCACATTGGAGAACAAATTCCAGAGGGGCCATAGTCAGCCTGTCACAGCTAAACAAACCAAGAACCAATCGGCATCTTAAAATCAGACATTTATTTTTAATTCTCCCAGGATAAGTCTCCTAATCTGTAAAGTGCCAGGACAGTGCTTTTGCATTTAAGTCACAAGAAAAGTCACGCTGCATCACGCCAAAGGCCCATCTAGTTCAACTTCCTGTATCTCACAGTGGCCCACAAGATGCCTCAGGGAACACACAAGACAACAAGATCGCTGTTTCCTGTTGCTACTCCCTTGCACACAGCATTCAGAAACAGCCTACTTCTAAAACCAGGAGGTTGCAAATACCCATCAAGGCTTGTAACCTGTGATGGACTTTTCTTCCAGAAATTTGTCCAATCCCCTTTTAAGGACATCCAGGCCAGGTGGCATCACCACATCTTGTGGCAAGGAGTTCTACAGACTACTTACATGCTGGGTAAAGAAATATTTTCTTTGTTAGTTCTCTCTCTCCCACTCAATTTTAGTGGACACCCCTTGGTTCTGGCATTTTACGAGGGGGGAAAGAACCTCTCTCTATCCACTATCCATCCCTTTTGTTCGTCTCATTCATGTCCCCCCACTCCCAGTCCCAGCATCTTTTTTTTTCCAAACTGGAGATAGTTGCTACAAGGAAATCTTCCCCAGCACAAACAGCACTTCGCATTCCACTGGGCAAAGCTGCAAAAGACCCCCTGCTACAGCTCCCAAGTTCTTCGCTGCCAGTCGTCCATGCAGGGAATGCCAGGCACATGGTTTGCTGGATAGCTGTGAAGACCCCTGGGAGCTACAGTAGGGGTCTTTCACAGCTTCCCCAGCAGAACGCCCACAGGCTGGAGTTTGAAGCCCCCTGTTCTAGACTACAGAGCCCCGAACACTGTAGCCATTCTTTTTAAGGGAGGTGCCCCAGCCTAATAATCATATTGGTTGCTAGTCTAGTTTCTCTGGCACATTTCCCGAGACCGACCTGTTTTTTCATTTTCTCTCTCGCAGCAGCTTTTATGGACTCAAGTGACTCTCCATCTTGAGGGAGATCAGCTTCCTCTTCATCCTCCAAGCCGTTCTCAAAGAGGTCTTTATCAGCCAGCAGGCAGCCACTGTCATCAAAAGGAAACGCCTCAGGATTCTCCTGACCCAAGAAAAGTTAAACGCAGAATTTTTATAAAGAGCTGCTACCCTTTCCCCGCTCCCCACTTCCCCAATTATTTGGAAAGAGACACTAATAATGCAACTACACGCATGCTTGAGAACCAAATCTATTGTGTTCAATGCGACTTATTCTCAGGTAGGTGTGCACAGGACTGTGGCTTAGGGAACAATCCTAACCTGGAGCTAGGCTGGCACAGTTAGGCAAGCAAAGTTGGACTGACACAAGAAACACCATAAAGTATGTTTAGACCATTCTTGGAGTCACAGAGGCTAGCACAGACACACAACATGCTCCCCGACTACGAGAGTGGTGCAAATTTGTTTTACAGTGGCCCAGGCCAAATTTTGCTGGCCTCACTTGTGTCCAGGCTAGGACTGCACTCTCAGTCAGGAAGGCTTCACTCTTGACAGAAGCAATTGGTCAAACACATACAGTGGGCCCTCGGTATCCATGGCGGATTTGTTCCAAGACCCTCCGTGGACAACCAAATTCCAGATAGTTATAGCCTTGGGGGCTGGGAGGGGCCATGCTCAAGGCACTACAGGGACTCACCTGTCACGCTAGGCCCTCTGGAGGCCACTTCCAGTTGTGTCTGGGGGTACTCTGCAGCCCTCCAGCTCAGTATTCAAGGATGTAGAAATCCATGGATGGCAAGCCCACTAATAAGGAAGGCCCTCTATACAATGATGTTGTGCAAATCAAGCCAATACAAAAAAAAATTTCAGACGAACAGCTTATTTGTGTGATAAAACTACCTAAACACAGGTGCACACACACCACCCATCACAGAAGAGGAGGCATGAAACAAATGTACACGAACACCTTGTTACATTGTACATGCACAAACACAAAAATCCACTCTCAAAAGTACCTTCTTTTTCTTAGCATACCTTTTCTTCTTGTTTCTTTTCCTTTTTCATCTGCTTAATGGCTTTCTTTCTCTTCTCTTTCTCCATTTTTCTCCTTCTTGAACTGCCCCGCTCTTTCCTACCGATTTGCTCCACACAAATCACATTGTGACTCTTGAGTTTTTTCCCAGGATTTGCGGAGGTCACCGAGTTCTCCAGTTTATCTTCATCATCAGTGCCATCACTATCAAGCCGACCCTGACAGTTGCGGAAGGATTTCTTTTTCTTAACGGCCAAGTCAGCATTACCCTCCTTGGCCTTTTCCACATCTTCAGCTGCAGCCTCTGATCCATCAGGAGCAAAAGCCTCTTCCTCACTTTCACTCTCAGATAGCACCTTCTTAGATCTGCTTCGCTTACTCACACAAATCTCTTCGTCTGAATCTGCCAAAAATAAATGATATATTGTATATCCTTATGGTATGCACCTCACTTTTTGAAACATGGATTTTAATAGCAGTTAAAAAGCAGCAGTGAGCAGGCAGGAGGGGAGGGTGTGCTGCCTTGCTGGGGTTCTTCCAAAAGCGCCATCACTGCCAAAGCTGCAAGTGCACAAACACAACCCATGGGCTTCAGCCACTGTCCCAAGTGCATGGGTTGTGAACGTTCATGCACTCACAGCATCAACGGCAGCACTTTTCAAAAAACCCTGGTGCTGCATCATCTTCTGCCCCCACAGAGCAGACTGCTGATTAAAATTCAGTTCACAACTTTTCCTCCTCCCCTCCTTCAAATCCAGTTAATTACCAGCAATAAACCAAGTATTATTTAATGAAGGCAATTTAGCTCCTTCAAGCACAATGATTTTCTCTCACAACAATTGCATCTTCCAGGAGCTTAAAGGCCAGACCTGTCCGGAGTCAGGATAGACAATACAGGGCTGGGTGGACAAGTGGTCTGACTCTGTATACAGCAGTTTTCTACATTCCACATAGTTCTTTACCTGCTTCATACCAGCTGGCCCCACCCCACATCTCTTGTTGCTTTTGAAACTCAGTAGAGTTGGGGGTCAGGCATGCACAAGAGGTTTCTATGGAAAAACAACCTACCGCACACGTACAGTTGGGCAAACTGGATTGTGGCCACTTTCTACTGAGGACTCTTATAGCACATGACTATCTAACTTACGTTAATGCTAAAGTTGCACATTTACTGAGGAATTTGAGCTCCCTCTGAAGTAACACATAATCTCTGGGATGCCCTTTTGCTTTTAAGAGACAAGGAGAATTACAGTAGATTACAGACCTCCATCATCCACGGAAGCAACTCCTTTGCTCATCTGTGCTGGAGAGCTCATTTCAGAGCTGCCCTGTCCACTGTCTGAATCACTGTCAGAGGTTTCCTCAGACTGCACATCCGGGACATCCAAGTGAAGCTACAATCCAAGAACATTTATTAGTTTGACCAGAGAGTGTGATCTGATGCATGTCTACTCAGACGCAAGTCCCATTGGGACTTATCCACAATCGTGTGTGTACAATTGCAACCTTAAGTATTTTAGAACTGGGATTTGAAAAAGGAAGCAGAATCTTTAGATTCTGCTTCCAACAATGATAGTCTTCGACTCCTAGCAACTAAGTTCTTCAAGTGTCCATCTGTACCTACTACAATTTAATACCTACATGGCAAGATTGCTCTAGACATTCTGGAGCAATCAATATGATAACCACGACTAGTTCAATTTCTAATTTAAATCCAATGCACCAAGGAAAGCTGGAAAATTATTCAAAATTGTATATTTTTCTGCAGAAAGCATTTCTAAAAATGCATTATTTCATAAATTAAAATTGACAACAATGGATGGATGCAATCCAGATGCAATCCAGAACTATAGTATGCAGTTCTGAAAGTAAAAATTGCCCTTTTTTCAGATTACTACAGCTCTTTTCTCACATTCACCCACACATTGAATCGGCATGTGAAAAAGGGAGCAGAATCACAACCACCAGCCCTACCCTCAGCTCCCTTGCCTCAGCTGGCTGTATGCTGGACCTTCATGTTCTCAATGGAATGGGAGAAGAAGTGCTCTACACCAATGGTTTCCAAGCTGGTGGGTTGTGACCCACCAGGGTACCATAAAAAGAGTGATTCCCTTTTCTCCTTAGAGCCCATGGCCTAGCTGACTTCATTAGCACTGCTGCTGCTGGACAGGAAGGGAATTTTCGGCTTACCTGGGGGTCTGTGACCCCTCTGGGGGGCCTACCTGGTCATAGGCCCCCTATCTGGGGGCCTGCAACTCCCTCTGCAGCCCTCCCAGAGGCTTGAAAAACTTATAAAAAATTTTTTTTAACAAAACCCTTCCTGGTTTGAACTGAAAACCCAAAATTTTAGGGTTTTTTTTAAACAAGATTTTCAAGCCTTGGGAGGGCTGCAGAGGGGGATGCTTGCTCCCCAGACCTCCTGGAGAGCCATAGAGACCGCCAGGTAAGCTGAAAGAAATCCCCTCCCTGCCCAGTGGCAGTACCATGCTGCTGCTGCTGCCGCCCACGCAAACTCTTCCGAGAAGTTTGGGAACCATTGCTATCACCTTCTTCTCAGAGCAGAAGTCAGGGGCAGCAGCTGCAGGCGCAATCCAACTCTGTATGTGGACAGAACATGAAAAGAGAAATTTATACCTAGCATTTTTTATTTAGGCAAATAAAAGCCGGCATAGAAATATGTTCATACACCTTTTTGGGCATGCCAAAACTAGTATGCTAATGATCTTCACTGCCTTCGCTTTTTCCTTAAAATGTTTACAACAGAAAGAAAACATCAAGCATTTACATTTTCCTTCTTATATTAATTTATACATAAAATGTTACGATATTTTTACTGATCTGTTAGTAATAGGGAGCTGGGCCAGAGCTTAGTCCAGCAGTTCTCAAACTGTGGGTCTGGAACCCACCAGTGAGTCGCCAACTCAATTTTTGGTGGGTCACGTAACTGAAAGGCAGATTTGTTTCCAGTAAGATAGGACTCCAGCCTCTTACTTAACATAATGGGCTTACATCTGAGTAAATAACCCTATTTTCAAACACCTCTAGGTATATGAATTAAGGATTAATGTCCAGGAGGGGGGACCACTGCTGCCCAATCACCATTATCACCACAAAGGCTTGATAAAGCTGGTAAAGTGAAACACTTTTTAGGTTGGTCCTGATACTAAAACACTTGGGATGCACTGGCTTAGACAAACAGCCCTGTTTTGCATGCAGAAGTCCTGAGATCAATCCCTGTCATCTCCAGGAAAATATGGGAAAGACCCTCATCTGAAACCCTAGAGCAGGATTGTCAAAATAAGGCCTCTGGAAGTTTTTTATGCAGCTCCCATGAAAATTGGAATCAAACAGCAGCACTATCAAATGCTGTCAGCTGTGAAGGGATGCCTTGGCAGAAGTTGCTGCTGAAAGGTATCTCCCGCATTTTGAAAATATGATCACACTTCACATATTTTCTCTTCTGTCATTTGCAGCTAACGAAGTGTTTATGTCTCATCATCATCTGCTTAATGTTGTCACTCCTTGCTTAATGACATCACTTCCGGCCCTCAGCAAGTGCCATGAATGCTATTTGGCCCTCTGTATGATACCCTTCCCCTAGAGAGCTACTGCCAGTTAGTGGCAACTAAGCTGAGCTGGCTAGACCAATGGTCCAACTCAGAATGGCAACTTCCTCTGTAAAGGAGAGGAGGGGCAGGAAGGAGTGCAACACCATCCATGAGAACAGGATGGAAAGGGGCCATCCAGACAAGTAACCCACCCTACACAATCAAGCAGGGGTGACATGTCATGTATATTCACAACATGCACCCATCCTTAACTGCACAAGGCTGAATCAGGTGGCAAACGATAATCCAAACTGACCCAGAGACTGTAAAGCCTCAGCTACACATGCAGTAGGACGAGGTCACAAAATAGACAGCACCAGTTCAATCAGCAAAAATTACCCTCAGCGGTTTAGGGCAAGATACCTGAAGAATTCTCTCTTTCCTATGACTGTCCATCCTATGAGGTCATCATGGATACCCCAGCTGCAAACACCACCACCTTTAGGAACTCAATGAGCCAGAACCCACAGACACCACTTTCTCTGTAACAGCATCCAGACTACAGTACTCACTTCCAGTAGAAGCAAGGGCTGCAACCTCTCTACTAGCATTTAGAACAAAAAATTAAAACTTCGTTATTTTCTCCAGCCTTCAGTTTTATCTAGCCTTTTTCTCCATTGGCTCTTTGGATTTTGCTCCCGATTGGCTGTTGCCAATATTGATTTAGTGTAATAGCTTATTTCATTGTTTCTCAGATTGTGGGAGCCACTAAGTGGGTCACAAGCCAGTTTCAGGTGAATTGCATAGCCATCATTGAAATGATGTACATTGGAAAGCAAGAGGGCTGGTAGTACACTGGAAAGCAAGAGGGCTGTGTGATTATTTTGCTTGTGTCACGGTTGTAAGTAGGCTTTTTCATGATTAATTTAGCTGTTGGAAAACAGCTGAGAAATAACCCAATTTATTGCTGCACTTTCAGAAAAGCAGCCTCTGCTGTCACAACGACAGCACTTTTGGCTAGGAGATCACTTCTGGTGGGACCCAGACAGACTGTCATTCTGAAAAGTGGGCCCTGGTGCTGAAATGTTTGAGAACCACAGACTTATATAATTATTTAAAAATTGCTTTGCATTGTTTTATTACAGTCTGTGAGCCATCTAGGCTTGGAAAGGCAGAACTGAAAACTGTACATATTTAATAAATGTATTATATATAAATACAAAATAAAATGTATTTATAAGAGCAACCTCTTTCAATTTCAAAGCGTTTTTTTATTTCCCTGCATCTAGAAACCTAGCGCAGCAGGGTGTAGGCTGGGCTAGAACCATTAGCCCGCCTTACCCTACTTGTTAGGCTAACTGTCAGCCAAGGGTGAACCTAGCCCAGGGCCGCGTTGCATGCCGGGAAACGTGCCCCGCGAGCAGCCGCAGTGCACGCTGGGATACGTAGTTTCAATTTTCTGAAGCGGTTCCCGCGGGCTCCACCAACAATACCGGAGGCGGCATCACTCGCCGCGGCGGCTAATAGCCGACCGGCCCGAGCGACGCACCACAGACGCAAGGGACTCACCTCAGTTGCCGCCGCCATCGCAGCACTGACGAAGGGCGGCCAATAAAGGCGACAATCGACAGCGGCGCCAAGTCCGCGCAGGCGAAGTTCTTTCGCGCTCTTGTTCGGATCCCGCCCTGCCCCTCAGACACGTAGCCAATCACAGCGTGGCACCGCCCTCTCGCTGTTCCCATTGGTCGTCCGCCCCAGATGTTGTCCTCCCTCAAGCGCCGCTCAAACTCTTCCTCAGTCCAATGAGAAGCTCGTGTTTCTTCTGCGGCACCGCCCTTCTGTGCCAAAGCCCCGCCCTTTCGTATAGAGATAGGAAGCTAGAGATTCTATAGAGCTAGGCAAAGGCTAGAGTCATCGTGGAAGAAGCCTGCTCACGGGATTTCGTGGTCTACCTAGGGCTGTTTTCTCTCTTCTCAATCAGGGCGGAAGTTAGAAGTGTTCAGAAATCCAGAGGATTTTAACTGTGGACTTTTAATACGGTGTCCTCCACATTCCAAAAGAGTCCATTATCCCTCGGGGGTGGGGGGGACTGTTGCTCAGATCGTGATGTACAACAGGCGGCCCTGCAATGTAGTCCACTGTTACATTTTAGCTCCAGTGGGGACAAGGCAAGCGTATCTGACTCTGCCACCAAAGTGCTCCCTCCTGAGCCACACAGCTCTCTCTGTGGGCCTCCTCGTCTCTGCACTTGCTCAGTTGCAGCGCAGTTCCATTGGGGCCACCAGGGCTTTACGGGGGGGGGGGGGAGCAAATGTTGCACCCCAAGGAGGCCCCAGTGGCTGTCCTGGCCCCACTGAACACAGTGGCAGCCAGTTCGGCACCGCTGTTTCGCTGGGTGCTCCTGGGGCTTAGAATTGTGCTGCCCATTGGTTCTGCCCAGTGTAGAGAAGGCCCCGTGTTACATCCCCACCATTGGCAGAGAGGGCAGGGAAACATTCCCTTCGGAAGCCCTAGAGCAGGGATTTTCAAACTTTTTCATCTCATGGCACACTGAGAAGGCACAAACATTGTCAGGACATGCCATCAGTTGTTGTTGTTTTTTATAATTGACAAGGCACACAGCACTGTTGGTGAGAGGCTCACAACCTCAGTGGACCTGCTAATATATGACCCTCCCTTTATTATTAGCCTCAGCTGCAAATCAAGATTGCCTCAGCCCAGACCAAATCTTACTTCTCTGTGAACTTATTAAGTAGCCTCAGTCTTCGCTATCTGTGATATGGGGCAAATACTACTTACCTGCCTAACAAGGTTCTGTAAGGATTGCATCACGATTATATCGGTTCCATGTGCTTAGAAAATACAAATGTTAAGTAGAGGAAAACTAGTACAACTATTTTTTCAACAAAAGCGATCATTAATAACATCCCTATACCCACAGGTATTTATAGAAGCAAAGACTTCCTTGGCCAAGATCCATGTCTCTTCTGCATCAATCCCCTTCCTCCTTGCTCCTGTAGCAGCACTGCAGAGATCCACCTCCTTCTTGCTACTGTTTTCTGTTGCTCGCTCTCTCTCTCTCTCAGGGCCTGATGGGCACCACTGTCCAGAGGGAGAAGAGGGCATGAATGGTAGACCCAGTCAAGAGGAGGAACAGCAGAGCCAAGACATTCCAGGGGTTAGCAGTAAGGCTGGGCTTCACCAGCAGATGCCCAACCGTGCCAAACTCCAGGTGCTAGCTTTTGAACATCTTTCCTAAGTGCAAAATATCAGCTGACTACTGTAAGGACCAACAAGCCAGCACCTGTTGATCAATTCTTTACAAATACCGGCTAACCCTTTTGGAGGCACACCCTGAAGTCTGAGTCACAGGCGCTGGGGTCAAATCAGGACCTGATGGTGAAATGGCAAAATTTGTGTCTGAACTCTTGGCCAGAATGTAGGGATTTGCCTGTGAGGGCTTTCCTTATTTGGGGGGTTTGTTTTGTCGCTAACAGTCATGCAGAGGCAGATCTAAGGGAGGGCAAAGCTCTAAGTTTTTCAAGAAGCCTTACCTTGCAGTGGAAATCACTCCTCTCCTGCACCGTTTTAGCCAATCCTCACAGGGAAAAGCAACATCTTGGCTTTGCTTACTGGCTACAGCAGCAAGGGAGAGGAGGGATTTACATGTCAGGGTCAGGCTCCTTGCAAAACTTAGAGCTCTGCCCTCCCTGTAGATCCGCCTCTGCAGTCATGGGTACCTGAAAAGGGTTAGAGGAAGATGGCAAAACAGAGAGGTACGCAATGGGCTGGCTGCCACTCACCCATTCCTCCCGCCCAGCGTTCCGGCTGCATGACGCCGCTGCCGTAGTGGTTCTGGTGTTAGACCCGGAAGATCCAGGTTCAAATCCCTGCTCAGCCATGAAGCTTCCTGGGTGACCTCGGGCCAGGCGCTCTCCCTTAGCCTCACCTACCTCACAGGGTTGTTGTGAGGACAAAAGGGGGGAAGGGATTACTTACCCCACACTGATCTCCTCGGAGGAATGTGAAACCAAAAATTTGTCAGGGTGCATCTACACTATTCACAGCCTGTTCCTTACTATGAACGAGCCTGTATTCCTTTTGGGTCCTGAGTCTTGGAAATTGACATTTTCTGTTTTTATTTCATATACATGTACATGTCCCGTCCCACCCTGCAATAAGCTGCCAATCAATTGATTATATCTCCATGAATGTGCATGTAGGAAAAACATAATTCGAAAGAACAATTCACCCTTTCTTGCATGTACAGCGGCCTCTCGGTATCTGCAGGGGATCCTTTCCTGCAACTCCCTCGAATACTGATTTCTGTGGGTAATCGACTCCACGAGAAGAGCCTCAAGGACATCCCAGAAGCAACCAAAAGACCCTTCTGGTCGCACCTGGGAAGCCCTTGAGGCCAGATGCCGGTCAGCACCTGCATTGAGTGAAATCCACGGGTGCTGAACTGAAATGTTCAAGGAGGGCCAACTGTACACATCACAGCAAGTATTGAATCATTGTAGATGAGGCATTCCTGTTCTCTTTCACAGAGTAGGAAATGCCTCTTCTGAGTTAAGTAGAATGCCTCTTCTGAGTGAATGCCTCTTCTTCATCTACAACAGTGGTATTCAAACTTTTTAGACCAGGAGGACCCACTTTTTAGAATGGCACTCATGTTGGGACCCACCAGAAGAGATGTAATTAACCTGGAAGTGATATTGCGGTAGGAAATGACATCACCAAGCAGTAAGTGCTGTCCTTGTAACACAATAAAATGACACTCCTGAAATGGAAATTGGCATTCTTGGACTGCAGCGATGGTACAATCCCTGACAGAAAGCAAGATTAGGACAAAATATTGTGTAAAGGCAGTGAACAAAAAACAATTTTAAAAAACTCTCAGTTAAAAATTCAAATGGTTAACACAAAAGGAAAATAACAAGAGTAAGGTCTGCAGTTTCCAAGATGGCTGCTCCCAACTTTCCACGACCCACCTGACATTATGTCATCATGACCGACTTTGAATAACACTGATCTACAGCTTTTTAACACAATTATTTTAAAAACAATTAGGATCTGCTGCCCAGTCAACCGGGCATATTGACACTCAAGCCCACTTTCCTCTTCTGCTCCATTGGTGTTCAAGCTCACCACTCTCCTGCATGTTTCCTGTTCCTAATCAAATACAAGTAATATTTTATTTATTAACAAAAACAAAAACCCTCGCTTCATTCCTCCTCATGAGACTAATAGCTAATGTGGCTAATGAAAGCCACAAAGCTTGAGGGGCTTAGTGATGTTGCCGAGAATAGGCTTGAAATGGTTTCTATTGCAGGGAAAATATTTAAAAAGGCAAACAACCAAACGAGAGAGTATGATGATCATGTTTATTACACCTGCACAGGTGGTCCAATCTCCCTGGAAAGGCAGGGAAAAAGGCAAAAAAGTACAGATTGCAAGCATTTTTATAACCCCCCTCCTCTTCCTCCAAGCTTTTGCTTGGTGGAAAATTACAACACAAGGGCTGGGACCAGTGTTGTATTTAGGGTGTAGCAACAGGTGGCAAGAGCCATGGGCGCCATTTTTCAGGGGGCGCCAATGGCTCTTACCTCCCCCCCACGCAATGCCCTAGAGGACGCCTGAGCCGCGGCCGAGGGAAGCTGTGCGCCCCCCCCGGCTCGCGGCTTCCCTTGGCTGCAGCTCGGGTTTTGCCTGAGTGGTGGCCAGGAGACGCTGCACACACACACACATACCAGAACCAGGGAGGCGCTGACATCTCCGGGCCACAGCTCAGGCAAAATTGCCCAAGCAGTAGCCAGGAGAAGCCACGCCCCCACTCTACGAACCGGGGAGGTGCGCAGTGTCTCCTGGCCACTGCTCAGGCAGAACTGCCGAAGCAGCGGCAAGGAGAAGCAGTGCACCTCCCCGGTTCGCAGAGCTGGAGAGGCGCGCAGCTTCGAGCAGCGGCCAGGAGATGCTGCGCCCCCCAGCTCTGCGAACCAGGGAGGCACACAGCATCTCCTGGCCACTGCTCGAGCAAAACAAGGAGACGGGGGCTTGGCTTCTGCCCGCCATGTTAGCTGACATGGTGGACAGAAGCCACACACCCCAATGTCATGACATCACGACGTTGTGATGTCATGATGTTGCGTGCCATGGGCGTGGTTTCGCCCTGGTATGCCTCTGGCTGGGACATGAGAAGCTCTATGTTGATTGGGCCTTGAGAATATGCCGTGACCATTTTGATAAGGAAGGAAGCTCTGCTAGCTTGAACCAGTTCTCTATCTATTGTGAGAGTTTGCAACACGGGATAGAGAAAGTTACACGGGGGCAAATGAGTGAAAACAATGAGAGCAAAGAGAGAAACAAGTTACATACTTTAGCAACTTTAGACAAGAGACTTTAAACAAAAGTCTCAAGATGGCTGCACTTTGGTTCAACGGCAACAATGTGACCCAGCCTTCACCTGCCCCCACTACCTGTCATTGATGGACTTGGAAAAGTTTGCAGGCCAGTTAGCAGCCATTTAGTTTTTGAATAGCATCAGGGCTTGAGGTAATGAGCGATCTGATCTTTCCATCATCCATATTCTCATGGGGAGATCTCAGTGGGACCCAACAGAAATTGGGTCACACGTCCCAACACATGGGTTTTGACTCGCAGTTTGGGGACCACTGAGTCAAGGCATTGCCTCAGACTCCTGCATGAGAAGAAGCTTGTTTAGCAAATTCAACATGGAGCAGGACCAGTGATGTCATGCAGGGGGTACGCAGGGGTACGCGAGTACCGGTTTCTAGGATTACAGCTGGCCCCGCCCATTCACCCACCCACTCGTCGACTCCGCCCTCTGCAACGTTTGAATTTCCTGCATGTTTGAGTTGCCTGCATGTTCTCAGAGCCAGGCAGGTAGGCAGGCAGCGAGCGGAGACTTTCCTTTCCTTGCCACTGAAAAATGAGTTGCTCTGGGGTTTTAACATGATGCCAGGCCTCCTTAACATGTTCTGCGGGTGCTGTGGAATACTGTTGCAACTGTTGGGTCAGTTTAAAATCATCTGAGGCCTCAAAAAGGGCTTTTTTCATGTCACTTCCTGCCACGACATCACTTCTGGCTTATGACGTCACTTCCGGTGGGTGGGTCCCGACACGTGCCAATCAAAAGTGAGTACCTGTTCTTAAATCATTTAGATGACACCACTGAGTGGGACATAATTTCGCTGATACGCAAGAGCGCACTGCACCACCTTGTTAAGTGTTTCTATTGGAACTGAGAGTTCATCTTTACTTGTCTTTGGCAGCACCATCCATTAAAAAATGAAAGAGAAAGTAGAGTCTAACAGTGCACAAAAAGACTAATCAGCACAGAAATGGGGAGCCACATTATTTGCTTTTATTATTGCATAACGTCCCAGCTTTCCAGAGTGATGGGGGGGGGGATCCTAGACCTTTGCAGAAGCGCCTTCTGTGTGAAATTTCTGTCAAACCTACCCCAGGGATTGATTGAGGCTTGCAGGGGTGGCTTCACCGGTGGAACCCAGTAGGGAGCATTCATTTTCAGGGACCCACATCCCTGCAGAGCCAACCCCAGAGACAGTGAGGGTCCTCTGCTGCTCCCCAACACTCTTTATCCCTGGATAACAGCTCCCAGTTCCCAGGTGTCCTGCTGGAGGAAGAAAGAGGGCAGCCTACTGGTGCCGCCTGCTTCATCATAGCTTCCCAGTAAGCCTCCATGTTGGATGCCCAGCCAGGGTCACCAGATGCCATGCAGGACAGAGTGCCTTAACATTTAACCGTTGAACAGAAAAGGAAATTTTAGCAGGTGCAGCATTTTAGACCCTTCCATGTTGACCTGCAGCTGCCAAAATTACCTCTTCTTTACAATGATTAAATGTATAGGTTGGTCTTTTTTCTATCTGCAGATTTGGGATCTGCAGATTCCATTCAACATGGATCCCTGGACCCCCTGATCAGGGTTTTTTTTCCCCCCTCCCCATTATTGTGTTTCATGTATCCATCCCCACAATTCCTTTCATTGGTTTAGTTAGTTCAATTGAAATTGAATTTCAATTTCAATACCTTTATTGGCATAGATAAATAATGTATAGCATTGTGAAACTTAACAACAATAGAGAGCCTATAATTAAGAATTCCCTATAACAATCTATCTGGTTTGTTCTGCATTTAAGCATTGTGTAAGAGGCTGTCAGTATGTTGTGACTGTGTTTATTTTATTTTATTTATCTATGGCAATAAAGGTATTGAAATTGAAGTTAGTTAGTTAGTTAGTTAGTTAGTTAGTTAGTTAGTTAGTTAGTTAGTTAGCTCGCTCGCTCGCTCGCTCGCTCGCTCGCTCGCTCGCTCGCTCGTATTTCCACCACTATATTTTTGGTTTATGTGTTAAACGTTTCACGTCACATGAAAAATACGAATTGTGTAAATAATTAAAAAAACACAAATGGATCCCTGACCCACATTGGAAGGGCCAATTTGTACCCTCCGGATCCAGGATGCAACTCAATCTGCGAATTCTGGATATCCCCTGCAGACTGACCGTGGATTTCATTATCCGTAGTTTTTGGCATCCACTGGAGGGGGGGTTCCAAGAATGGAACCTCTGTGGATGCCGAGGTCTGACTGTATAGGCACTCTGTTGTATCTGGTCACCCTGTGCCCAGCTGGGAGAGCTACCTGAGAACCGGGCGGTGGACACGTGAGAGTCTTTCTCCATCGCTCCTGCTGTCATTGTGAGTGGAGGCACACTTACAGTACATTCATTTTCTGCCTGGTTTTAATGGGCTTCATGACAAAGCAGACGGCACACAAATGCTCTGTCCAAAGCATGGGGGAATGTGCCGTTGGAGCTCCCTGGCACCGCCCTGTGGCTTCCTCTGTTTTCAAATAACATCCTAAGAGCCCTTTCAAGCAGGGTGTTTAGCCCAGGATTGTCACAACTTCCTCCACACACTCTTTATGGGTGGTTTACAGGAGATCATCATCCATCCTTAGAGGTATTTGTTTCTGGTAAGATAGGATTACAATCTTACTGAACACAATGGGCTTCCATCTGAGTAAAATAAATAATACTGTATTCAAAGAGCTCTATACCATCCGTTATCTGCCTGTAGAATTTCCCTACAGGTGGCGCTGCGGGTTAAACCGCTGAGCTGTTGAGCTTGCTGAACGGAAGGTTGGCGGTTTGAGACTGCGCAATTGAGTGAGCTCCCGTCGCTTGTCCCAGCTCCTGCCAACTTAGCAGTTCGAAAGCACCTAAAAAATGCGAGTAGATAAATAGAGACCACTTCGGTGGGAAGGTAACGGCGTTCTGTGCGCTACGGCGTATAGTCATGCCAGCCACATGACCGCGGAAGCTTGTCCTTGGACAAATGCCGGCTCTTCGGCTTAGAAACGGACATGAGCACCACCCCCTACAGTCGGTCACGACTAGAACATTTGGTCGTGGGGAAACCTTTACCTTTAGGCCATCATTAGGGAAAATTCGTTTGTAACCAAATGTAGTGGCACACAGACTGTGGGATAGACTCCTAGTGTGCCTGCATTTTGTAAAAATCTGCTGGGCATGCCCAGCTACAGTAAGCAATGGTGTGGTGGTTGTGGTGTTAGGCCTGGAAGAGCCATGTTCAAATCCCTGCTGAGCCATGAAGCTTCCTTAGGCCGGTCTCAGCATCACCGACCTCACAGGGTTGTTGTGAAGACAAGAGGGGAGGAGCTATGCACACCATCCTGAGCCCCTTGGAGGAGAAATGTGAATGTGTGTGAAAGGTAAAAGGAGACAAATTGCCTGCCATGTGGAAGGAACATCCGGGTTCTGTATGTGACTGTAAGCAGGCGCTATGTGCCTGATGCCAGCATGGGTCCACCAGCCAGTGGCGTCTCTACAGGGAGGGCAGAGCTCTAAGTTTTGCAAGAAGCCTCACCTTGCAGTGGAAATCACTCCTTTCCTGCACAGTTTTAGCCAATCCTCACAGGGAAAAGCAACATCTTGGCGTTGCTTACTGGCTACAGCAGCAAGCGAGAGGAGGGATTTACATGACGGGGTCAGGCTCCTTGCAAAACTTAGAGCTCTGCCCTCCCTGTAGGGACGACACTGCCACCAGCTCTGTGCTACAAAAAACCCTGAAACCTTTACTGTGCTCCTCACGCACTGCCATCAGGCCCAAAAGTGTGGGGCTTCAAGTTTCGTTTGCAGAGAGAGCATAACTCCCAGGAAATATGCCTTTACCTTTTGTGCAACTTATCTGTGGAACTCCTTGCCTCAGGATGTGGTTTTGGCATCTGGCCTAGATGCCTTTCAAAGGGGATTGGACAGATTTCTGGAGGAAAAGTCCATCACAGGTTACAAGCCGTGATGGTGTGTGCAACCTCCTGGTTTTAGAGGTAGCCAATCTCTGAATGCCAGATGCATGGGAATGGAAACAGGATTCTGGTATCTGGTACCTCTGGTACCTTTGGCATCTGGTGGGCCACTGTGAGATACAGGAAGGTAGATGGGTCTTTGGGCCGATCCAGCAGGGCTTGTGTTCTTACAGCAATGCGCAAGGAACTCAGTAAAGAGGGGGACAGTCTACTATGAGCAGAAGGGAGTGCAAAGCAGGGCAGTGTGCCTTGAGTTGTTGGCAGGTTGGTGGGAGGTGGCAGTGGCCAGAGGCGTTTCTACAGGGAGGGCAAAGCTCTAAGTTTTGCAAGGAGCCTTACCCTCCTGTGTAAATCCCTCCTCTCCCTTGCTGCTGTAGCCAGTAAGCAACGCCAAGATGTTGCTTTTCCCGGTGAGGATTGGCTAAAACGGTGCAGGAGAGGAGTGGTTTCCACTGCAAGGTGAGGTTTCTTGCAAAACCTAGAGCTTTGCCCTCCCTGTAGAAACACCACTGGCAGTGGCAGACACCCTGTGGCAGGGGGAGAGGCACCTGGAGGCTACTGCCACTCAGTGTTACTGAACCAGTTGGATTGGACCTGATGCACACACACTCATGCTTCCTATGCCCTGTGGAGGGCTGCCTTTGACATTAACCACTCTCAAGGAATCACAGAATTGTAGCTTCAGACTTTGTAAGATTAACTATGTACAATGGTGTGTGGGCATGTGCGGTGCCTTTTCAGGATCAGGGCCTATCCCAGTGGAACTGCTCAAGGGCTGACCATGATACCAGCCAATTTCCTACTCTCCCAGAGTCTCTAGTTGCTGCCAAGTGCTGAGTGGCATCCCATGATTGCTATTGATCTCGGCTCTCTGTGTTAACTATTCGCTGCCGGGTACAAATCAATCACTAATGCCAACGAGAAGAGCTGCTACATTTATCAGTGGCATACAAACCGACCCGCACACTCACACCATGCTGTTAATTACAGCTGGTGAAATATTGAGAAATGGGACCAGAAAGCCTGAGGCTGTGATCCTCAGGGACTGCTGGTCTCTCTGAAAGCTACAGCCATGCAAGTGAGTGTAGAATCCCAGCCTTCATTTATTACAGGCTCCCAGTCTGACCCGAATGCAGGCTTACTTGGGAGTAAGTCCTTACTCCTTAGTAAGCCTTCTAGGATTGCAATTCTGCTGCTTGAGACTGTGCATTTTTAATCTGGGTTACAACCTTACTTGCAGGTAAGTGTGCCCAGGATGGTAGCCTTAGGAGCGGTTGAATAAGGGTGAGAACCCTGGACCAGCTCTCACCAAAGGCTATGGAGGGTTAGGTGTAGTATGTGCTGGTTTGAACAGGAGCTATAGAACAGTTGAGGCTATGCAGGGAGGCGCTAGAACTTGGGCAAGGCAACTTTTGTATACATTTTGAAACTAGAGGTAAGTAAACGCTTGTTAAATCTCACAATGCAAAATTGTGAATAGCTTTGGGTAGGAGCTATAACATTATCTTTATGTGCTTGTTTGAAATGTTGTATTGTTATTCAAACTGTGGGTCATGACCTGATGTCAGGTGGGTAGCAGAAATCTACTCTTGCTATATTCCTTTTGTGTTTGAATTTTCAAGTGAGTATTTTTTTTTAAAAAATTTTTCTTTAGGTCAGTGCTTTTACATAATATTTTGTCCTAATCTTGCTTTCTGTCAGGGATGTTTCATGGTTGTGCAATTGCTTCAGTCCCAGAATGCCAGTTTGCATTTGAGGAGTGTCTATTGATTATGTCACACTGATGGCACTTCCTGCTTGATGATGTCACTTCTGGCTATGACATCACTTCCAGGTTAATGGCATCACTTCTGGTGGGGCCCAACATGAGTGCCATTCCAAAAAGTGGGTCCCAGTCTAAAAAGTTTGAGAACCACTGCGTTATGCAATTAGTTCTACTATTGCCGACTTTCTCAAAGTGCAGGGCATGACCCAATTTCTGGTGGATCCTGCAGAGCCTCCAACGAAAATGTGGAGGATGGAAAGATCAGATAACTAATTGCCTCAAACCTGAGGCTGTTCAAAAATGACAAAGCTACAAACAGTTGAGCTCCTGCAGTTGGCTAGTGTAAATAGTTGGTTAGAGAAATGTTTGAGTATCTTTTTTTCTGGTGTTTTCAACGACAGGTAGTGAAGTCTGGGTCACATCACTAAGCAGCTCCTCAAGTCTTGAGTCTATTCATTAGGGCTGCCTCATTATCAGAAATAGATTTTTTTTTTTGCTTTGCCAATCTAGATCTTTGCCAATCTTTCTAAATTATCTAGATCACCTTTTTTAAAGTCTCACAAAGCTAGGTGGATGGTGATAAGAGTGTTATTTTAAAAAGTGAGTCCTGGTGCTAAAAGGTTTGAGAACCACTGTTCTATTGTGGGTGCAATCTTAACCAACTTTCCAGCTCCAAGTTAAGGGAACAAACATTCCATTACCTTGAGGAGACCTCTGTGACTACTCCTTCACTGCAGAATATAGCACATGCCCCACTGGCACAGCTATGTCAAAGTTGGATCAAGGATTGCACCCGGTATTGGATCAACTCTTAAATGAAGAAATACTTTTCACACTCTTGAATCAGGTCTGTTTCAGTATTGCACCTTAGGGCACAATCCTAAAGTGAGTTAGGCTGGCATAAACAAAGCCAGCAAAGTTTGGCCAGCACAAGGGACACCGTAAAGTATGTTTGGACCACTCTCGGAGGTAGAGAGGCCAGCACACAGACATGAGCCATCCTCCCTCACTCCGAGAGTAGCCCAAACATGCTTTATGGTGGCCCTTGTGCTGGCCAAACTTTGCTGGTTTATCTTATGCCAGCCTAACTCCAGTTTAGGATTGCGCCCTTAATGTCTACCTAACACTGGTGTTTACCTGCAAACTTTATCTTAGTAAGTGGACTCTTGTTACTTTGTTGTTGCAATTCGTATTATTTTAAAAACAGTGTACAGTGCAATCCTATGCATGTTTACTTGGAAGTAAGGCTCAGCGGGCTTGTATGATTGCAGCCTGAGTGAGATTTTCTCCTCTCAAAGTTCTGCTCTGTAATGTTTTGGGTGCCCCAAACACTGTTGATTTTCCCTTCCTTTGATCTCTCTGTTCCCAGATGCCAGTTCACACGTGATCTAAATGTGCGTGTAATCTGTTGCCAAGCAGGATTGTAGCTCTCTGGTTTGGGCATGGCACACACTGCTAAGTTTCCACCCTTACATATACTTGTGCGTTAGGTTTGAATTTCAATAGCCCCCGAGGCCTTTTGGCCTTGGCTGTTAAAAGAGGCAGTTTAAAAGAGTTAAACAAAGAGTTTAAAAGAGAAAACAGGGGCTCTCTCCAACTGTGCCTACAGGAGCTGCCTTCCCCCTTGCCCTCCTGGGTTGGACAGCTTTACTGGACATCCAAGCAGTTTCTTGTTACAGTTAAGGTGGTGTCTGCTCATTTTGGAAATAATAGGAAACGTTCTGCCTGCATGAGTATGTGAACTGTGAAAAGGAAGAAAATGCAGCCGTCACCACCATAACACCAAAACGAGGCATTTTTACAAATGGATGCATTTTGGGGGGTATCCCTGTTCAAAGAAATATAGGTGGGTGGATATTGTTGAAAATGTGACAGAGCTATGCACTTCTGGTCACATGTGGTGGTCTGGTGAAGTTCTGGAAAGATGTGTCAGGTGTACCAGATATTACAGGTCAGCCAGCACTACTAAAGGTAAAGGGTTATCATAAGGAAGGTATTTCAAAAGAACAGACTGTGGCCTATTTTTATGTTGCTGCCCAATTTGATAGCAAACCCCAAAACCAGAGTGGCTGCAATGAGTGTGTGTTCCCCCCACCCCACCCCCAGGCTGTTTTTCTGGTTTTCTTTCCACAACTTTTTGGATTGCACCATTAATTGCAATTCAGATTGCACTACACTTCCAGCCAAAGGAGTGGTATACAACACATAAATTTTCTTAATTCTTGTGTAGTTTTAGAACAAAGGATTCAAAGGCTTTACAACATGGGGACAGCACCCAACATGCAATGTGGCTTTCAGAAACAACTACCATTTAGGCTGGTGTTGTTCAACCTTGGGGGTCGGGACCCCAATGAGGTCGTGAAGCCTCAGTTGTGGGGTCCCAGCAACTTATGGGAATGAAAAAGGTTGAAGACTAGCGCACCACCAGGTAACGGGGGATGCATGTGCTGTACTCTTTGGGGTACCAGGAAATGGTGTCCCTGTCCTGTCCTGTCCTGCACAGGTTTTATAAAGTAGCTTTCACTAATGCCAGGCTCCATGGTAACTTTTTCTGCTGTCTCTAACAAGAATATTTAGCTACAGTAAACAGTGCTGGGAGGGTGGAAACGGGAGTAGGGAGTGTATGGATTGGATGCAGGGAAGGGGTCAGGCTCGACGGTGGGTCTCCAGGCACACACTTTATTTATATATTTGTTGGGATGGTGGCACAAAAAAGGTTGAAGACCCAGTGGTGTTTCTACAGGGAGGGCAAAGCTCTAGGTTTTGCAAGAAACCTTACCCTGTCTTGTAAATCCCTCCTCTCCCTTGCTGCTGTAGCCAGTCAGCAACGCCAAGATGTTGCTTTTCCCTGTGAGGATTGGCTAAAACGGTGCAGGAGAGGAGTGATTTCCACTGCAAGGTAAGGCTCCTTGCAAAACTTAGAGCTTTGTCGTCCTTGTAGAGATGCCACTGTGAAGACCACTGATCCAGGCTGTGGAAGAGTCGCCATGTAACCCTATGCAAACCGCCTTGAATGCTTTGTAAAAATGCAGAAAGGCGCTATACAAATGCCTGTGAATGCACTACTTACAGAAGTGTGTGCTTTGGATGTATGCTTTCCCTTTGTGTTGGGGGGCAGGAAGCCTTTGCAAGTATCTAGTTGTCTCGCGTGCTACATGAGAACATAAGAAGAGCCCTGCTGGATCAGGCCAAAGGCCCATCTAGTCCAGCTTCCTGTATCTCACAGGGGCCCACCAGGCGCCCCAGGGAGGCATGAAACAACAAGATGCTTGCATCCTGTTGCCACTCCCGTGCACCCGGTACTAGTAGCCCACCACCTGGAGGTCCACTGTGAGATGCAGGAAGCTGGACTAGGTGGGCCTTGGGCCTGATCCAGCTGAGCTGCTCTTATGCATCCATTCTCCGTGGCTGGCTGCTTTGCGATTCCTTCCCTCCACGCCCCTCCCTTTAAATGCCCGCAAGGGGGCGGGTTCAGCCGGCCGCCTCTGAGGACAAGGCGAGAGAACGCGCGCGTGCTCACACACCGCGGGCGCTCGCGCGCTCCCCTCCTCGATCCCTCTCAGCCTGACCCGAGCATGAAGGTAGAATAACTGGAGTCCGCTTCTCTGTCGAATTAATAGGAGCTAAGTGAAGCCAGGGGGCGGGCTCAGCAGCCATGTTGGCTGACTCAAAACAATCCTTATTCCAAGCATTTCAGATTGCTTTTCTCGTACTGTTTAGGACTGAATAAAAATAAAAACTTACGAAAATAAAAACGTGTGATCGTGTAGAAACATCATTGGTAACCTAATTATGATTTAATATGCAATTACAAGGTTTAATTCCGCATAATTATATTACACCGGACGAAATGCCACTTGCTGTCTATTTAAACTCAGATTGCAGTTTTGACAGACTTATTTTTTTGAAATCTACACAAGCAAAAATAAAACGGCCATGCCCCATAAAAAAAAAGTCTATTAATGTTCAGAATTTCATAAGTATTACAGTAGGAAAATTACATTAAAATCTCTTCCTGACACAAGTAGTTGTCAATATGAGAGGAATTTTTTTTTACTTCTAGACTACGAAGAGTATTTTTGAAAACTTCTACACTCACACCCCCCTCAAAAAAAAAAATTCTGTTAATGTGCAGAAGTTCGAAAATATTACCGTAGAAAATGGAAGGCGGGAAAAAAAGTGTAAACGGGAAGGGGGAAAAACGGAGGGGGGGAATATATTTTTTCTTACCTTCTACACCATTAACAAAAAGTGGGTGTCAGAAAATGGTGAATGAGACTGCTAGGAACAACAAGGAATTACACAGCTTCAAAAAAAAAAGGCACTCAATGTTTCAATTAACAGTCGTTTTATTGAACCGATGTAATGTGAATATATGAATCTTTCCGTGGAAATTAAATACCATTTTTCGTTCAGCGATTCGCACACCCGTATGCGTTCCGCAGCAGGCATGCTTAAAGAGGTTGATATTAACTTTTACACGCGTGCAGGGAGAGTTTTATTCGTGAATTCGCGGCAATCCTCCTTCGGCGATGATCTGCGTCAGCCATATTTGTTTACTCGGAAGCTTCAAGAAAATGACGTCATGCGGACTCCAGTCAATCTAACCTGCTTGGCCCCGAGGCGCAACGCCGCTCTTCCGCCTGTCAGGGGAGCAGGCGGGAGCGCGCGCGCAAGTGCCTGGGCCAAGAAGGCGTTATATTATTAAACCTCCTCGGCCTGGGCCAACGGGACGGCGACGTCTCCGCCCCGCGCGTGCGCCGCCTCTTTATTAAAAAGAACTAGAAGTGGGCGGAGCCTCGCCGGCTGAGAGAGAAACAGCCGGGAGGGAGAAGCCCCGCCCCTCGGCCCTTTCCGGAGCTGGGCGGGGACAGAGCGCGCGCACGCAGGCAGGCTTCCCCCCTCGGCGGCTTGCACGCACGCACCTGCGCAGCCGTCGGTCCTGCGTCGTCGTCGTCGTTCCTCTCTGGGCGGGTGGAGAGGGGGCGAGACGCGGGCGCGCGCGCTGAGGGAAGTGAGAGGAGGAGGAGGAGCGCGGGCGGGCGGCGAGCGAGGGAGGGAGCGAGCGCGGTCCGCTGGCTGGTTCCGCTGCGGCCGCCGGTGCTTCGTGAGGCGGGGGCCGCCCCTCCCGCGCCCCGTTCCCGCGCCGAGCCCTCCCCCGGAGCCAATATTCCCGAAATCAAGAGATACGCGGCGGCGGCGGCCGGAGCTGCGGGGCCCGGGGCGGCTGGAGCCGGGGGGGACCGCAGCGAGGCCGCCGCCGCCATGGAGGCGCTGGGGCCAGGTGAGAGGCCTGAAGGTGTGTGTCTGTGTGTGTCTGTCTGGGCGCGGGGCGGGGCCGGGCCAGGCCGCGTGGTCCGGGGGGGGGGGCGGAGGAGACAACTGGGCCGCCTCACTGGGAGTGATCCTGCAGGCGGAGGCTGGGCGGGGGAGGGGGGTAAAAAGAAAGGAAAGGGGCGGGGCGGGCGATGGTCCAGCCAGCAGCAGCCCCGGATGGCGTCCAGGTGCGCCTCCAGAGGTGCTGGGCGAGGAGGAGGGACCCAAACCCTTGAAACGGGCGAGTCGCCCCTCTACGCCGGGGGAGGCTGGTTAAGAACTTCCTCCTCCACCTTTGCCACCTACCGTGGACCTGTGGGCCGCGGATTGGGGGCTGTGGAGGTGTGACCTGCCTGCATACAGGTCCTTCCTCCATGTAGGATTTGGGGGGTTTCTGCATTTTTAGATGCGTGTGCAAAACAAGTACTGGTTGCGCGTATCCAGTGAAAGTAACCCTGGGTGGTTGCAGCATGAATTTGACCCTTGGCAAGGTGGGCAATAGTGGCTGCTGCCTCTTCTGTCTGCTTCTGTGATGCTGTAATGTAGATCCTTGCCTGGAATTGCTTGCAACGGTAGTTAGACAGGACAGAGAGACAACAGAGAGCGTGGAGTGGTGGTTGGGTAAGCGGGAAGAACATTATGCCTGGGTACCTGTACTCAGAGTAGGTCCAGTGGATTAGGGGTTCTGCCAAAAGCATTATTAAAAAAAGATAGATTTTGAAGGAAGGGAGGTGGTATCCTGCAGGAGATCTAGGTTGGGGCATAAGGGGCAACAAAGGGCAGGGTCATCTGAGGACAAACTTTTGGGAACTAAGGGTGGAGGAACTAATCTTCGGCTAGGTGTGTAATTGACTGTGGGAGCAGAGAGGTCAGGATGGCATGTCCAGAGAATGCCCTGCATTTGGGAAGCCAATGTAGGGATTGAAGGATGGAAGTGATGGCAGAGGTGGATGCTTTGGTAGCTGAATAAGGGGACTGAAGTGAGCCAGCAGAACACAAAGGAGGAGATGTTTGCAGTAGTCAAGGTGAGGGTGTGAACTGGTGTTTTTGCTGAGAGGACAGAGAAGGAAAGGTGTGTACTATATTTGTAATGTTGTATGATAGGGAATAAAGGGGAGAGAGGTTCCAGATATTAAACTGAGGCTTGAAACCTGTTCAGCAGTACAGATGATGACATAGTGTACAAGGAGACCAGGATTTTAAGGATGGATACGATGCATACAGCGTTTGAGATAATGGAGTGTCCGAGCAGAATGTTTGGACAGATGGAAATAGAACTTGAGTAGAGAGAGGAAGCTGGATGTCATGAGCATCCAGATTGTACTGAAAGCCTTGGGATTTGATGACATTACCCAGGGACAGTATGTAGAGAAGGAATAGCAGGGAGTCGAGAGAGATGAGGAAAAATATTCTTCCTTTGGGAATATTGGGAGGATGATTAGACAAGTAGAACAGACCTAGGGTATGATAAAAGTTTGGTGCTTGATTTATCACCTGTATATGCGTTTTTAGTTTGCTTTGCTTCTTCCCAAGAATATTTTTGGATAACATTTCAAGAGGGAAAATGCTTTGGCTGTTGAATGCCATATAAAACAAAGTCTTTTAGCAGTCCTTTTGGAAGTGTACTCCTGGCAGTTAATGGGAAGGTGATGTGGGCCATGAGTGGCATTGTGATGGTAATTGAATGTCCTTGCAATTTGAGGCCTGCCAAAGCATCTCATGAATGTTGGTGTAACAGTCAAACTGTGTTAGTTGTACTGTTGACCTGTCACTCTGAGTCTAATGGGGATCTTTATATTCAGGTGGGAAGCCCAAACTGGGATTTGGAAATTAATTTCAAGGAGTTGATCAGAATTCCTTGTTTGGTGAGAGGGTCTGGTCCAGCTTCAGCATGGCAATGGAATGGGAGGTGTAACTGAGCTGAGATATAGCAACGTTAGTTCCAGATTTATTTGCATTGAGGTGAAGTGTGAAAGTAACCTTTACTTAGTTCATGAAGGCAAAACTGAGATTACTAATTGATTCTCAGTTGCAGGGATTTCTGCTTCTTGTTGGCTGCCTTGAGTGTATGTTAGTGTATTTGCCTCTGAAAATTGTTCAGTTGATTTGCTTCTTCCTTTAAAACAGACCAAAATAATCTCTTTAAAGTGTGTTTACTTTAGTGAGCTTTGTCCAACTCTGTGGTGTTCTCCAGCATTTGTTTATGTATTTTATTTATAACAAAAATTTATACCTCATCGGTCAATGAAGTAAGAGAACTAATTAAAATATCCTCCAGAATAAAATTGGCTTTAGTGTTTGCTTAAAAGTAGGCAGTGAGATGAAATGCATCTCTCTGGGGGTGTCATTCATAGCTGGGCTCCACAATGAAACTTATTTTTCCACAACTGCTTATGTGTGGACACTTGCTGGTCAGTGCTTTCCTTACCTGAAAATGGCACGAGCTACTCAACCCACTTACTGTTTAGGTGACACACAAAGCCCTCAAGTTGCCTTAAATTTGTGATGAAAAGATGGCATAACTGTTTAGGAATAAATATATTTGTTTTAGGCAGCTTTCTAAGGCAGGTTGCTGCTGAAGGGGCAACATGAAGGGCCCCTTGCCCACTTCATCACTTCCAAGGAACATGGGTAGCCTACTATTTCACCTTTTCTTTTTTAAATCCAAGCGAGTTCAGAGTAAAATGTAAGTCATACATGATTTGAATAACTGATGAGAAGACTGCTCTGGTATGTATTACCAGGGTCTGGCTGTGAGGTAGAAGGATCTGTCTGGGCCAATGGATACCAGCTGGGGACTCCATCTAGGAGGAAATGGGGTGGAGAAGGGGGTTGCCACCATCCAGAGAGAGAAAATTTCCTTTACTAAGAAAGCAGTTCAAAAAACTGTCTGCCTTGAGCTTGTGTACCCATTGTTAGGCAGTCAGAATTGGGATTCTTTGCATGTATTTCCTCCTTATCTGAAGCTACTTGTCAGCCCAGCCGTGGTGATACACCATCACGCAGGAGTTCATGAAGCCCAGTGTATCAGGCAAGGTGCATATGGCAGGTAACAGTTTTAGCAGTTTTAGTTTGGTTTGTGTTACATTATGGATAGAGGTGGGAGAAAATGGTTTTATTTTTTCATGGATTTTAGTGTTTTTCAAACATAGAAATGTCAAAAATTGAATTTTATTCAAAACTCACATTATAATTGTAAATGATAATACCAGTGTGCCCTGGTATCCATGGGGGTTCTGTTGTGGAACCTTGCACAGTTAACTGAAACTGCAGGTACCAGGGATGCTCCCCACCCTCCAGGGCTTCCTGAGGCCTTTTAAAGGCATAAAAAGTCACTTTGAATTTTGCATGAAAGCCAGAAGTAGCATTTTTTGGTTGTAAAAAGCATTCTGAGCTCCACTGAGGCTATGGGCGCATTTAACTGAAATGCGGATAAGCGCCCCCCCCCCCATTTAAGAGTGTTCTAGATAAGTGATATAGGTGGTAAACTGTCAGCAGGTGCAGCCACAGTCATTACTCGTTAAATAATAAAAACGTAAATGAAATGGTTTTATATTTTTTTTGCAGACTTTGGTTTACTTTTTTACAAAAATGAGATTTGCAGAAAGAAGCATTGTATGTTTTTATATCATCACCATTTTCTCTCACCTCTAATTATAGATTGGTTTCAAGTGATCCATGGAGGGGGGAATCATGATTATTCCTTTGTCAATGGATGGTTCACATCCTGGTGGATGTTTTATCTTTTAGCTTTGTCTGAGCTTCACAGAGGTGGGGGACCCATTAAGATGGTCAATCTGTGAAAGCTGCTGGATTTATATGGCTTTCAGTTGGCCTGACTGGGCTCTGGTGAACTCTTATGGGATGGTGACACAATAGTGGGAGAGGGCAGTTAGGAGCTGGCCAAAAGGTAAAGTTTCTCCATGGTTTTAGTAAGGGGTCTCCAAATTATGGCCCAGGAGCTACATCCGGCTTGCCATAAGATTTTATCTGGCCTGCAGCAACTTGTTTTTTGTCAGAGCTTTTGCTAATGTTGACATTTTTCTCATATAATATCATTTTTCAGTGTAAGCATAGCATTGTTTTTTTGTAATTCTCACATTTCTCTTTTGTTTTGAATCGTATCATGTTCATTACAAAGTCCAAGTAAATTTCATTCATTTATAAAAATAATTTTTTTTCAGCCCATGAAAACATGGAAAATACGATGTGGCCCTCACACTGAAATGTTTGGAGACTCCTAGTTTTAGTAATAAGGAATGATACATTAGGACAGTGGCTTCAGCACCAGTGAATGGAGGTGTATGCAGTATTCAAGTTTTGCAGTACATTTGAATGCCAGTCTTGTGACAGACATGCTGATCTTTTGTCTCTGTTGCCATTATCTGTTCAGGCTTGTCAGTTGGACCTCTTTTTGCTGAGGGAACTAAGCTGGCCTACATCCCCACCAGCTTGGTTGTTAGCACACCATGGCAGTTTTTCTGAGGACTTTGCAATTAAATTGCTTGTATCCATTCTAGTTTAGATGCCACCAAAAGCTTATCAGTAGGAGACGGATCCAGGGCAGTGGTGGTGAACCTCTGGGGCTCAGTGTGTCAAAACTTCGGCAAGTGCTTAACTTGGCTGTGCTGGTGTGTCAACCCCCCCCCCAAACAAAAGAGAAATAATTCTTTATGTGCATTTATTTAAAAAAAATACAATCCAATCATGTGTGGTGCTATGTATTATATAAAGAAGCATCAAATAATTCCATAATTCCAAAAATGAAAAAAAAAATGAGTAAAACAACTCTATTTGTGTCAGGCGTTGGTGAACGCTGGTGTGTCGCCCCAAACGTTGTGGCGTGACACTTTTGACACGCGTGTCATAGATTCGCCATCACTGACCTAGGGCTTTTTCTTGTCCTGTTTTTAAATGTTTTGGTTGGCTGACTTCCGAAGTGCTTGGAGCTCTTTTGTCTTACAACTTTCCCTTTCAATCCCTATTGGTTTTGGCTAGTAAAAAGCTGTAATTGGAAGCTACCAAATTGGCTTCAGAAAATTATCAGTGGGCCTCTTGGTGAAGGGCTTTCAGGATTGGGCCCTCAAGCATTTATTGCAAACCATGACTAAGGGTTGATTGCTTTAAGAGGTAGTCAAAAGATCCCTTTTGAGAAATGGATTCTTGGCTTTTCTCATGCTAAGAAATTGTAGTTCCTTTTCCCATCTCCCCTTCTTGCCAAAGTTAGTTGAATAAGCAATGGTTTTCCAGCTATACTTCTTTCTGATGATGGGGATCTGGGTTCCAGACAGGGTTCAAAACACACTGGATGGTCATTCGACAACAGCTTCTCTCACCCATGAGCATGCATGTGAGGAGCAGGCTCCTGGACAGCACGAGAGTTGTAGTACCCAGAGTGGTTCTGTTGTAGTTTTGTATCCTTACCAACATTTGCCATTCCTGCCTTTTTTCTTTCTTTGCTGGTTGATTTGTGCCTTGTGTTTATCCCTTGCGTTTGTCCCTCAATTATTTTTCAACCTTTGTATGATTTTTATTTGAAAAATTTATATCAATCAATCAATCAATCGATCAATCAACCAACAGGTACTTATATACCGCTTTTCAACACGAAGTTCACAAAGCGGTTTACAGGCAAATAGTAATAATAAAGTTAAATGGCTCCCTGTCCCAAAAGGGCTCACAATCTAAAAAAAGGCAGACCGCCAGCAACAGCCACTAGAAAGACTGCGCAGGGGTGAAGAGGGACAGTTACTCTCCCCCTGCTAAATATAAGAGGAACACCACTGGAAAAAGTGCCTCTTGTCCAGTTAGCAGGGGGTATATCCCACCTTTCCCATGATGAAGCAAATGCCCAAGGCAGCTTACATGAGCAGGCTAGTCTAAACCACCATTTCTCAATGGGGTTGTACAAATATACAGTATTCTGTGATTCACCAAACCCTCAGTCCCAGATGTAGCCTTCACAGTGTGGTTCTCTCCTCTCCTCTGACTGCGTGCCATCGAGCTTCAGCAGACAATCATAAGTCAACCTTGGACAGGTCCTCAAGGTTGAATTCCATTCTTTGGCCAGCTGGCCTTCTCTCACACTCCCCTGCACTTGTGGCGACTGATCAGCTCATCAGCGCTTCCATCCTGCCACAAGGGGTACAGTAACTTGTCACATCCTGTCTCCCATCCAAAAACAAGAGCATGGATTGTCCTGCTTGGCTTCAGGCAGTACTGGCAGCTCAACCATCACTCCATACCTCCTTCCTTCTTTATATCAACCTCTTTATTCATGGTACCTCACTGGGGTTGATCAGAAGTGCTTTACCTACCAGATTGCCTACTCTGCTCCTGGTTGATTTTAAGGAACACCTCCCCCCCCCCAAAAAAAATTGGAGCTATCTATTTACCGGGGGTGGGGGGCTTTCCCAAGGTGCTCTCTTTCTCTCTGGGCTTTCTCGTTTTGGGTGATGGCAGGTGGGGCTTCACCCCAATTCTTACAAATGTCCTTAGCAAAGAGGGTGAAGCAGGGAGTGGGGTGTCAGTTGTTGTGGCTGTGTGCTTACCTTTATACCATCCCTTTGGTGTCAGCCTATATGCTACCATAAACAGGGCTTTTTCAATAGCACATGAATTCTGAGAGAGGCCTGCTAAATGTGTTCCAATTTTTGACATTGTTGGTGAAAATGTATGTGTTTTACGTGGCCTTTCTTGTTGTATAAAACTTAATTCTGACAGTGTTCTGGTGTTTTAAATGAGAGGTGGTGTTTTGTTTTGTTTTTGCAATGAATGTGTTGATCGTTGTAAATTGCTTTAAGCAAGTCCACAAAGAAAATTGGTCTATGCCTTCAGACATATAACTTGTTATGTTTGTGGTGGGTAATTTGAAGAAGAATGCACGCCCCAGCTTGTTATCTCTGCCACGTGAGCCAAACATGGCTCATGTTTTCCTAAAGTGTCCCTTAATTTCTCAGCATGGTTGTCTGGTCTGGTGGTGGTGGTTGAGGTTAAGGCTGTGGCTGGCAGTTATGTTTTGTAGCCTGATGCTGCGCTTCCTGGCTGCCACGGACGCAGGGGTAACCAAACGGCTACCATTTGTTCTTTTGGGAAAGCCCCACTGCCTGCACTAGGGCTCCTTGATTCACCTTCGGCTATTTTGCTGGTGGTGAATTGAGCAGCCCCCGTGTTTAGCTGCCTGGTTAAAGATGGGGTGTTGGAAGCCACCACTGGGTCCAACTCCCTCGAGGGCCAGCTCATCACCTCCTCCTGCCCAGTTTGTCCCCCTCCTTGCCTCCCCCCATCCCAGATGGACTAACTGGTGGCCAGTGCTGCTGGAGCGCCAGCCGTTCAGTCTGCCCATGTTGGGGCCACGTACTAACCTAGCATGAGTGGTGCAGTGTCATGGACATGCTTCATGGCACATTCACTACATCTTTAGCTGGTGGTATACACATTCTGCAGGCAATAAGGGCCTCAGGATTGGGCCCTCAAGCATTTATTGTAAACCATGACTGAGGGTTGATTCAAGCAAACTTTGTTAGGGTTCACATGTGGTGACTTGCCGTTTCAGTTTTTAGTTAGTGGTTTTTGATGCCATTTTGAAGAAAGAGGAACAAAATCAGGTTTGTCAAAGGATTCATAATCCTTGTCGAGAAATCTGTGAGAAACTTGGTCTCGCAAGAAACCTTGTCAAGAAATCACTCAGGGAATTGCATGGAGAGTTAAGTAGGTTCAGCTGATAGTCATGTCTTACCTCAAGAGCCATTTGTTGACCTTAATGCCCAAGCACGAATTTGAACCTGAGTATCCCAGGTGCAAGCCCAGTACTATGACTACTACTGCACTTTGCTTCAATTTGTGGTAAGGCCACTTCACAAAAATGTGTTAAATGGGTATTCTTTCCATCCAGCGGTGCCAGCTTTATATCCCCAGCACAAGTATCCCAATAGTGTCCTAACCCTAAAAACAATTAAAAACCCTAGCACAATTGCTAAGAACCTAAACATGAGGGTTGTGTTCATTACAAATTTGGATAAGCCTGCTGATCACATGCAGTGTAGTTGAGGCTAGAAGTGAACGTATGGGTTGTATCTGAATCCTTCCACAGGAGAAAGGAAATCTTAAGATTCAACGCCATGACTATTTGCAGAGCAATTTTGTGAATTGGCTTATGCTTGTGAAGAGTTCCATCTTGAGTCTGTTGGCTTCTGTATTGGTGCATCCATTGAATTGCATGTGATGAGATACATGGATTTATATTTTAATGTGCATCAGATACTTTAACTCTCAATGGTCTATACTGAATTTAAACTAGTCTGCTAGGAGCATTTGTGTGATGCTTAAATACACACACTATATACTGGTGTATAAGTCTAAAATTGTTTGCCAGAAAATTGATCCTGAAAACATGGATTGCCGTATAAATGGGTCTATGCACGGGTCAATATGGTTAATAAAGCTTCTGACAGCAATTGGGGGGTTGGGCTAAGAAGCAGTGTGTGTGTGTGGGGCGGGGAGGACACAGAGCAATTTTACTTACCAGTAATTGTTCTCAGGCACCAACAGACAGCAAGCAAAAAACCAGAAGTCATTTTCATTCTTCTCCAAACAGGCAGAAATGTGAAGGTGCTTAAGCGAATTGTAGTTGTTATGAGGGGTGCTGCTATGGAAGTGCTGTACTGCAGTGGTCTTCAACCATTTTTGTGCCATGACCTTAAAAAGTAAATAAGTAAATATGGAATGAGACTGGGGATCCCAATGTCAATCCTGTTCCCTCCCAAGACACTATCCACCCACCCCCGTAATGCTGTCCTAGCACTGTTCACTGGAACCAAATAATCAACAGTATTTATATACCACTTTTAAACACAAAGTTCACAAAGTGGTTTACCGGCAAATAGTAATAATAATAATAAAGTTAAATCATTCCCTGTCCCAAAGGACTCACAATCTAAATTTCAAAAAAAGCAAAAGTTACTCTGAAGCCTGGCATTTGTGAAAGCTATTTTAGCACAATTGCTAAGAACCTAAGCAGGACTGGGACACAATTTCCTAGTATCTGAAGTGGTATACCAGGGGCCTCCCCCTTTACCTGGTGGTGTTGTAGTTCAGTGGACTTCAACCATTTTCATTCCTGTAAGTTGTTATGACCCAAGGTTGAAGAACACTGCTGTATTGTATTCCTCACAAAGCTACAACTCTCAACCATCTCTCTTCTTGTTTGGAGAATAGCTCCATGTCTGTGCTGCTTCAGAAGTGAAATGATTCCATTTTTTGTTTGTGTGTGGGTGTTTCCTTATCTATTGCTGCCTCAGAACAATTGGTGGTAATCATTTTCAAAGAATTTCATCTTCTCCCAAGTTTGATCCTTGACCTATCCATGGGTCATAGCAAATTCTATTATTTTTGGCTTAAAACATGCCCTCAACTTATCCATGAGATCGACTTATACACAAGTACATACAGAAACAAAATTCCAAGTAATTTTGTGGTCGAGAAACTTAAGACCACAAAGGTTAACCGCAGTAGAATTGATAAAATGAAGTTGTGTACAGAATAGTTGATTCCTTTTACTATTTCAGCAATAAGAACCAAGCCTGGGCAAGGGGATGTTTGTCCTCTTACTCGGGGGAAGCCCCAGGCAGCCCTATGTGGCTGCTCAGATCTGCACCAGTGAAATCGGGCTTGTTCAGCCTGGGATCCACATTCTGCCCTCTGCTCAGGGCTGGCCCTCCCTCCCTCCCCCCTGCTCTGCCCCCTCCTGCCTTAACCCCACTCTCACAAAGCTCCTGCACTGGCCAAGTTCTTACCTGGGTGGCTCTGTGAATGCCTTGGTTGGCTCAACTTCCCGTGCCAGCCCAGCACCTCTAGTGCTGCCCCAGATGTGCCCTTCGGTGTGTTTGCAACAGCCCTGGACTGACGCAAGTGACATGACCGGCCAAAGGGTGCAACAGGATTGTGCCCTGAATGTGGATCTTTAATAATACTGGTGAGAATTTGTATGCTTTTTAATTTGTGTGTATTCTTGACATGCTGCTGTAATAGGGAATTCAAATCCTGGCATTTGATAAACCTAAAAAATTAGGCCTATTGATAACTTTTGTTTAAATGTAGTAGTACTTAAGATAAACTGTCTATGATTGCCCCCAAAGCTACCGTTAGTTGAGTAAATTTTATGACTTAATAGCTACAAATTAGGCAGCTATTTAAAACAACAACAAAAACTAGTTGGCTGGCTCCTATAAAACCTGTTATGCCTAAATTTGACACTTCCATACTCTTCCTTAATGGTGATATTTAAAAACATCATGACAAATGTTAACTCATCCACATTTACAATATAAGTAAAGGCACAATCCTAGTCAACTTTCCAGCACTGACCTAGCTGTGCCAATGGGCATGTGCTGCATTCTGCAGTGGACTAGTCCTCCCGGAGGCCTCCTCAGGGTAAGGGAATGTTTGTTCTCTTACCTAGGAACTGCATTTCTCATACCCTGGTCCTGGAAAATTGGTTAGGATTGTGCCCTCAGACAAATGGGGAAAAAAACAAACACTTGTGTGTTGTGAATCAGCTTAGGCTTGTGGTACAATTCTGTTCAGTTTCCCTGATGATCAATTTTGCTTAGGAAAAGGTTCGGGAACAAAATTGCCTGGTCTTGTGCCCCCTTCTCCCCACTCCACACACTAACTTTTGCAAAATTCTGTGTGGTTGTAATTGTTCCTCCTACACCTGCTCTCTTTTGTTCTCCTAATATCCATTTGTGTTGATCTAACTGAGGCTACACGTCTGCTGAAGATTGTTTATCATGGCACGCATATGGTACATATTTGAACCTGGGATTCTCATGTCAAGCCCAGACTGTTATTTGTTGTACCATATAGAGGTATTTGCTTTGGACCCATGGGACTTATTTTCTGGTACAAGAAAATCCCAAATGTTAAAAGGCTTGAAATAAGGGATTTTGGTGCATTTCTCTAGGTATTCTAGAGAGCTTGGATATCCTTGTTTCAGGTCTTGGCTGAACCATAGATTCACCATGTAATTTTTGGCCAGTCCAAAGCTGCGTTTTAAAGCTGAACTGTTCATTTAGTGGAACAAGAGACACCTCAAGGAACTCTTATGAAGTGGAAAGGCAGTGTTTTAAGTGCCCAAATAAATAACATGTGGAGATAATACCACTATACTTTTCATGGGTTTTCTAAGGGTTACTGAGATAAATTGTGAAGTACTTAAGACAAAGCACCATATACCTACAAAACGTTTCGTAGTTATTGATAGAAAGTAATTTACTCTTACCAAATCAAACTCCCATGTAGCAAAAGCTGCCATGCTTAAGGGCGTAAAAGTAATCTCTCTGAGCAGATCACTGGCCCACAAAAGCAATGCTTCATCAGCCTAATTAGCACAGTGGATTAGTGGATCATTTCTTGAGTATCCAAATAAGTATACTTTGATTGTCCTTGATTCACGATAGCCAGGAGGCATCATTTTTTGAAAGTAAGACAAAGCACTTTGGCCCAGTTCAAATATAAAAGGAAACTGACTTTCTGCCACAAGAATGAGCCACTCATTGCTCGCTCTCAACTTTCTCCTTTCTTGCAAGCAAAGAAGAGAGGGAAAGCTTTTGCTTTCAATTTGACATAAATCCCAGTTGCATTTTAAATGCAAAGTTGGAACTATGGTTGGTTCCAGTCAAGATAAAACCATGCTTTATTTTCTCTATCATTTAAAGGTGACCACAGTTCCTCAGGGTCATACACAACATGGTTTTGCTTTAAAATGAAAGCAAAAACTTCCTTTCCTCATATCTATGAACTCATGCATTTGATTAGGTCCCAGAAAACCAAGAATTTCTTGTTACAGCTGAACCAATCCTGCCTTGTAGCCTGAATTGCTGTACTAGTTCTGTGAGGGATTGGAACATTTGTAGAGCTGTCTGAAAACAGTGTTTGTAGTCTTACTCAGAGGTAAGCCCATTGTGTTCAGTAAGTCTCAGGCTGTAATTCTGTCTTGCTCACCAGAAACAAACACCTCAAAGCATTGGCTTAGCAAAAAACAAGTCCAAGGAGGGAACGCAGTGGTTAACAACATGAACTGTGAGAAGAATAAGTAGAAGTTTCTTGTGCTTGTTATCAGGGAAATATGGAGAATGACAAGAGATCACGCTGACATTTTCTTATTACTGAGTATTACTGAGCTGAGAAGGAAGGAGAACACAGGGTTTCTGTTTTTAGCAGCAACCAAAAGTATACAGCCATGCAGTCCTATGATGTCGAGTTCCGGTCTTTAGGTAACATAGAAGCTGTTCTTGTCACTCCTTTTGTTAATAAAAATGGTAAAACTAAATAGCAGGCAGTATTTTTATTAAAAGAGACAAACTAACAAGTTTCCCTGAAGTGGAAAGAGGGCACATAGAGGAAGTATTGTTGAAGGACCAAACCTATTGGTTAGTGATTCCCTCTTCCTCCTCCAATTAGTTGCTCTAGAATATTTTTTTTGGAGGGGGGTACGTCTCTGTTGGTGGGTCATGGAAGCCAAATGGAAAGGTCACCTTGGAAAACATCTGATCTGAAATGCAATTCTCTCTTACACAAAAACCAAAACAAACAGTAGTGAGAGTAGGACAGTTCTAGAAGTATGGCAAACCCATGCTCTCCCAAAAGTAAGCCAAGGCCAGACAAGTAATCAGTAAAAATAAGGGAATTTTTAAAAGGAGGTGAACCAGAAGGTCAAAAAGCAAGACAAGTAAAAAGGAAAAAAAACACACCAACACAAGCTCTGATTGTGACAAGAGCTCAAAAGTCAAGTGGAAAACAAAATAAAGTCTGTAAACACAAATGGCTGAATATTTCCCTATCCTTAGCTACTCATGCTGCCCAGGAGAAGGGGAGGGCCTGTTTTCTATGTGGAGGCGGCACGTTGTTTGGTAATCCACAAACATGGCACATTGAAGGACTAGTGGCAATAACTAGAGCATTTTTGTGTTTGAACTTTTAACTCTTTTGCTAATGTGAGACCTCACAGAAGCCTTATGAGGAGATTGTCTAAAAGTAGAGAAAAATAAGTGATTGGGAGAAATTGCTGATTTTTGCCACAGGCCTGCCTTGTACGCAAGGAATATAGATTCACTGCGATATGACTGATGCCTGGATGTGCGAGTTTGATGTAATAAAAGGAGAGACTAAAACTAGCTATCTGCCTTTACTCGGAATGGGGTCTGTGGTGGTGTTGCTGCTTGTGTTAACTGACATTGCTAAAACCTGACCCAAGCAATCATCTATCTGTATTGGAATTTTTTAAAATCGCATTAGCCTTATTGCAACTGGGTTTTGAAAACCCTCCTATGTTAATGACATGGTTGTTTGAGAATGCCATCTCACCTGTGTAAACAGAAGATGCCCTGTAGTCAGGTAGGGAACATGGTTGCTGTTAATCTGTCAAGGAGTAAAAATCAACAGTTTCAAATTTCCAAGTATGTCCATTTTGTCGTAACAAGTTTGTGAAAGCATTTGGGTTGGTTTCAACAATGGCTAAGCTCCAGTTGCCTTCAGAGGCTTCAGGTTGAGCCGATTCTGGCTCAACGTGGGTCCAGGGAACCTGTGTTGAGTCAAATCCGTGGATGTAAAATCCGTACATAATTAGGTTCAACCTGTACTGTCAATGTGAATTGCAATTTGAGGCAGTTTTGTTAATGAGGTTGCAGCTAACAGATCTAAAATGTGTAAGAAATTGACCTTAAATCCATTAAAAAAAAAAAATCAGACAGGAATTGAGGCCAGTGACAAAATAGATATGTTCCCTTTTTTTCCTGAAACACCAGTGACAGCTAAAGTTTGTAACATTTGTAGGAAAAGTGAGGAAGATAAAAAGAGGATGAAGATAAAATCACAGGTTTTCCAAGTACTAGCCAGGATGTAGGTTACAATTGCAGTACTTCAGATGGTGACCCTGATGTATCATTCTCTTCAAAAGTTTTGAGAATATTGAAGACATCCCTCCAAGACCTAGGAGAGTCCTCTTATTGACTTGAAAAAGCACCATATTCACAATATTCTACAGATAGAGGTGGGGGGAAATAGTTTTATTTTTGCAGATTTCTGTGTTTTCCAAGTGCAAAAGGCGGTATTTTTAATTCAAAATCTATGAACAATTTTTTTGGCCTTGCGTTTGCCAGAAAGCTCTCTTCAGATGACCTTCTTTTATTTTTCACAGGCCCACCTGCCAGCCTCTTCCAGCCGCCCCGTCGCCCTGGTCTGGGAACAGTTGGGAAACCAATTCGTCTCTTAGCCAATCACTTCCAGGTGCAGATCCCTAAAATTGATGTTTATCATTATGATGTGGACATCAAACCTGAAAAACGTCCCCGGAGGGTGAATAGGTAAGATTTAACCTGATGCTTTCAATCTTAGTTTTATAGTTCTCCAAGTGATTATCGCTTTTTTCAATATGCTCTTTCAATAAAGAACTGGAATAGGCAGTGAGCTTTAGAGTGTTGCTGTTGGAAATATCAGGGAACAATCCATAAGAAGAGCCTTCCTGGGTCAGGCCAAGGGCCCATCTAGTCTAGCTTCCTGTGGCTCACCAAATGCCTCTGGGAGCGCACAGAGAAAAAAGATACCTGTATCCTGTTGCTACTCCCTTGCATCTGGCATCCAGTCTTGATGCTGAAGAAACCTTGGACTAAAATTGTGTTCTGATTATTTTACTTATTCTGTATGAAGCTTGAGACCTGCTTTATCTTCATTACATTATCATGAAGCATTAACAAACACGTCTTGCTTTAACCAAATGCTATAAAGCAGAAAGCTATAGCAAGACAAGCAGGCAGCCAGCCTGCAGGTTAGAGTGAGCGATCTTTAACAGGAAGTAGGAAGTTCTTTTGTTCTTAGTCGCCCTTTTAGCCCGCAGGCTGCCAGCCTGCTTGTCTTGGTATAATCTGTTTATAACTTTTGGTTAAAGCAAGACACATTGCTTTGCACAAATATAATGAAGATAAACCAAGGTAATGGGCGTGGGGAACCTCAAATACTGGGAGACATTGGTATATACCCAATTGTGAAACATTGGCTAAATGCTTTTAATGCTTGTATGTCCATTCTCTGTATTAATGTCTTTTAATTTGCAACTTTCCAGGGAGGTAGTAGATACCATGGTGAGACACTTCAAGATGCAGATATTTGGGGATCGACAACCTGGCTACGATGGCAAGAGGAACATGTACACTGCCCACCCCCTACCTATCGGTAGGGATAGGGTAGGTGAAATAATGGGTGCTTCTCAAAGTGCTTTGCACAGTTTAGTGGGTTGGTGTGTAGCTCTTTAGGGTGTCATGCTTAACCTGACATTAAATGTATTAGAGCAGTGGTTTTTAAACTTTTTCAATTGCCAATTGGTCAATTCACTATTGAGCCATTGGCCATGGCTCCCCATTAGGGCTATAATCCTATACATTGTATAGGGAAGCAGATTTTTCTTGAGGATTCTGTGGCTCCCCTGGCTGGTTTCTGTGACTCCGCAACTTCCATGATTCCCAGTATTGTTTGGAAACCACAGTATTAAGCGGATGTGACCTATCAATGGTTCTTACAACAGGGCTGCGCAAATAGAAAATTCTACAAGTGCTTTAACTAAAACGTAAAACTGGAGCTCATTGATTTGGGTTGTATTCTACAGTTTCCTTCCTCATGAAGAAGGAAACAACCCATTGCTATGAGGTGAGGACTTGTTAAATTGTTTGTTCTGAGGAGAGGATCACTTCATGTGCAATAATATTTTCCTGTGCTGAATGGGGAATGCAATTCTTAAAATGGGGCTTATTAGATTCCAAGGAAGTGGTGATCTGCTGCTTTGCATTCAATAAGGTAATTGTAATTATTTTATGACATTTTAGGGCCAAAGATATTATGATATTCCCACAGCTTCATTCGGAGTGCTTGTAAAGAATTTAGGCTTGTAAAACAGAGATTTTAGATGGGAGAACTATTTGCTGCATCTGAAGCAGCCGCATAGCCTGTATTGAAATTAATCAAGTATTGAGATGCAAGTTGTGTTTTCAGGCATTTTAGCCTTACCAAGAAGATTTATCAACATGGAAAAATCTGCGTCGGTGTCATTTGTGTGGCTAATATCCTTCATTTTTGACTCCAGGTTGATATGGAGGTCACGCTTCCAGGTGAAGGGAAGGACCAAACTTTTAAAGTGTCGATTCAGTGGGTGTCTGTGGTCAGCCTTCAGCTGCTCCTGGAAGCTCTAGCAGGGCATCTGAATGAAGTCCCAGAAGATTCTGTACAGGCACTTGATGTCATTACACGGCACCTTCCCTCTATGAGGTGAGTTCCTGTGGTATCTTTCTAATGAATTGCTCTCTTGGCAGCTAAATAGTCCCTTTGGGAGGGTATTCCTCTGAATTTTACACTGTTGCTGAATTAGTGAATCAGCCAAACTTAGTATTTTTCAAAATCAACTGACCAGAGGAGGGCGTGTCATCCATTCTATACAGATAAGTGTTACTTGTTTTTGGTTAACAATAAATTTGAATATTTCCACTTGAAGCAGTAACAAGCATTCTGCAAGGTCCTTTGAGAAAACAAACCTGCTCTTATATCTTGTTCTTATTAGGTACACCCCAGTGGGCCGCTCCTTCTTCTCTCCCCCAGAAGGTTATTATCATCCACTGGGAGGTGGCCGCGAAGTTTGGTTTGGATTCCACCAGTCTGTCAGACCTGCTATGTGGAATATGATGCTCAACATAGATGGTATGTGAGAACCTATTTTTCATCACTGGTGGTGGGAGAACTCTAAAGAATATTTTTTTCTGAGTTGCTGTGTTTTTGTTGTAGTATCAGCAACTGCTTTCTACCGTGCCCAGCCCATCATTGAGTTCATGTGCGAGGTCTTGGATATTCAGAACATCAATGAACAAACAAAGCCCCTTACAGATTCCCAGCGTGTCAAGTTTACCAAAGAAATCAGAGGTAATTCTTGGAATACGTTTTTTACATCTGTTGAATGAATTTATATTGAGTTGTGATAGCTTTGTCTTGTCAGTGTATTATCAGGTCTCTTTTAATAGAAAAATGAATGTCACATCTATTGGGCATAATGATCTGGATCATTATGACAAAATTTCTATGGCAACATTCCTTAGTCAGTGGAACTTGTTTCCCAATGATCCTTTACTTTGAATTGTTCTCGGAAACCATTAGTATTGTGCTAGCTTTAGATAGCAAGCTTAAGCTTGTAATGTTTAAAGTATCTTGGATTTTGAAGTCTAGACATGGGCACATCTGCTAAAAATAGCCTGCAACCCTGTAGTGACTTTGCTCAGAGTTAAACCTGTGGTCCCTTATCGAAGCCAAAACATGTTCTCCACTGTCATGCTGTCTTCTTTACTGATGCATTTGTCTGTGTCTGTGTGTGTGTGTTTTGGGTTTGCAGGTCTAAAAGTAGAGGTTACCCACTGCGGTCAGATGAAGAGAAAATACAGAGTTTGCAATGTTACTAGGCGACCAGCCAGCCATCAGACGTATGTATGCCTGTGCCTTGCTTTTCAGAATGAGTTAACTATTTGATAACTTTAAAGTTGACAGTGAGGACTGTCCAGCAACCTTAATTCAGTCTCAGCCTTTTGTTTGAATCTATCCTAGAGCTATTAATAATCTGAAAACTGAGAAAATCTAATCTAACTACATTTTAGGTAGCATATTTTGTGTACTCTTATAAACAATTCGTACTTTTATATGCAATTTTTTTTCTATCTGTGACTTTTGAAAAGTTTAATTGATGTGCATCTACTTGTACTATATCATTTCCAATTCTGTAATACTGTATGTATACCAGTAAACTGTCTTCACTTTAAATTGGTATTATCAAGACCAGTACTGTTCATTTTAATTGAATTGGAAGAGGTGGTTATGAAGGCCAAACATCCCTAATTTGCTGGGGTTTTTTTTCTGAATTGGCTCCTGAGGCAGCCTACAGTTGCAGGCTTGGCTAAAGTGAAATATAAATCGATCAAGTACATTAAGAATTAAACCTGCATTTTCTGTATTTGCACTTTCTATGACATAGGGCAATACAGAATTAGTAGTGACAGAAAACAGATAATTCACAGGCAGTTTTTCTGTGAAGACTAATCTGACCGGTATGTTTGCCTTCACAGGTTCCCTCTGCAGCTGGAAAATGGGCAGGCGATGGAGTGTACAGTAGCTCAGTATTTTAAGCAGAAGTACAGTTTGCAGCTGAAATACCCCCATCTTCCGTGTCTCCAAGTAGGCCAGGAGCAGAAGCACACATATTTGCCCCTTGAGGTAAATTAACTGAGCAGATTTTTACCTCTTGGCTGTGTAGCTGCATGCTCCTCTACAATGCTATTTTTCTGATTTTAGGTATGTAATATAGTGGCAGGTCAGCGTTGCATCAAGAAGCTAACAGACAATCAGACGTCAACTATGATCAAGGCAACGGCACGATCTGCACCTGACAGGCAGGAAGAAATTAGTAGACTAGTGAGTAACTTGGGCTTTAAAAGTTAAAATGGTGGCTGAAGTGTGCTTCTTTGAGCAGGTTTTCCCTCCTCTCTGGTGTTCTAAACCCTTACCCTAAGTTCAGGGTCAAAAGCTTTTCCTGGAGATGGCAGCTTATCAAGGCAATGTTGGGTTAAGATGTACTTGCTTGTGGCAAGGAGCACACAAGGTGATGAGTGCATCTGGCTAACTTCTATCACAATGTATTGCTCATTTTTAATTCACTTAAGGACAGGCCTGTGAATAAAGCTAAGAACCACAAAGGGAGAGGGGACCAGACAGCTGCCCTGAGTAACTTATTGTGTCCAGCATGTTTCAAAGCATGCAGTTCTTAGGTGCAACCAGTTTGGCCCATTCAAGGGAAAACTCAAGCAAGGGAAAACCTCCAAGGGAAAACTAAAACTAAGGGCCCTTTCCTATCCAACTTCACTGATGCAGATGTGCCAGTGGGGTGTGTGCCGTATCCTGTGGGGGGGGGGGAGCAGTCATGGAGGCCTCTTCAAGGTAAGGGAACATTTGTTCCTTTTCCTCAGGGCTGCATTATGGTTGCATTGGTGCTGGAAAGTTGGATAGGATTGGGCCCTATCCTTAAGGTTTCCTTAAGCAGGCAGCAGCTGAAGAGCGCATGTCTTGAAGCAAATCGTTGGGCCAAATCGTTCTCTCTGTCTTTGTACTGGCGTTTTCATTTAAGCCAAGAATGTCAGCCATAGGAGCTTCCCCCCTCCCCGCACAAGATGAAGGAAACCCCTTGGCCCAGCCCTACAGAAGTGAGTAGCTATGGGTTGAGTATTAGTCATGCACCCAACAACTTTCACAACTCTGTGTTCAAGAGAGTCTGTTTCTCTCTAGGTGAAGAGTAACAGCATGGTTGGTGGGCCTGATCCATATTTGAAAGAATTTGGCATTGTCGTCCATAATGAAATGACGGAACTGACGGGCAGGGTGTTGCCAGCACCCATGTTGCAATATGGAGGCAGGGTAAGTTCTTGCTGGTTCTCACAAAATAGTAGCTTTATACACTAATTAGACAGCATTTAATTACCAGTTGGTGTTATAGCGTTGCTGGTCCCTTACACTTGGAACTGGTGACTTGCAGCATTTCCACTTTAAAATATACACCAAAACCCTGGTTAGAGGTATAGATGTGCACAGAGGCTTAAAATTTCCAGGGGAAAAAAGACTGACTTTTCTTTAACTCCTCTTCTAGAACAAGACCGTTGCTACCCCAAACCAAGGTGTCTGGGATATGAGAGGAAAACAGTTTTATGCTGGCATTGAGATTAAAGTTTGGGCTGTTGCCTGCTTTGCTCCTCAGAAGCAATGCCGGGAAGACTTGTTGAAGTAAGTGGTCCTTCAGTGGAGTAGTATTGTGCTAGCAACCAGAGTATACATGGGGGGGTCAGTCAACTGGCTAAACCAGTAGTTCTCAAACTGTGGGTCCTGGGACCCTCCAGTGGGTCATGATTCAATTTTTGATGGTTTGCAAAACTGACGGGAGATTACGCTATGTGCAATTTATGCCGTGCAGCCTCAGTGGGCCTCAAAAGAACCTCTGCACGCGACCGGAGCACAGCTCCAGTCACCTTCAGATGCTTTGTGTTGAGCCTAATCTGGCTCAACACCAGGGAGACTGGCTTTGAGCCAAATCTGCGAATGTAAATTCTGTGGATAATTAGGCTCAACCTGTACTTTCTTGTTTGTCTCCAGAATTGGGCGAATGTACTTGAAGTTCTATGTTCTATTTACTTGCCATTGCTAATGGTGATTAAATTTGACCTCCAAGAATTAGCTTAATCCCTCTTTTTTTGAAGCCATCTCGGCTTGTAACTACTCCACGCTGTATCACGAACACTCGGCAACTGTTCAGTGTTGCCCAGACATGGTATTTTCAGTGGTAGAATTGCTATGCCAATGACCTCAAAGGCGGAATTTATTTTTTTCTAGGAGTTTTACTGACCAGCTGCGCAAGATCTCAAAAGATGCAGGGATGCCCATCCAAGGCCAGCCATGCTTCTGCAAATACGCGCAAGGGGCGGACAGCGTTGAGCCCATGTTCAAACACTTGAAGTTGACTTATGTTGGTCTGCAGCTTATTGTGGTGATTCTCCCTGGGAAAACACCAGTCTATGGTAAGGGAGACAGAAATTGATTTCATATAGCTGACAATCAGGAAACAATCACTGGGGCTGATGCATGTGATACCCTCCTTGAGTGCTGGCCATCACATTTTCATTTCTGTGGCTATGAAATTCAGTGTTAAAGAATCCACTTGCTGATTGGTCATGAAATGGGTCATCCAGCCCAGGTAGCCACAGAAGATGGTGCATCACTTGAGACTATCTGAAAGAACTTGTTTTCTCTTTCAGCTGAGGTCAAGCGTGTAGGGGACACCCTCCTAGGCATGGCCACCCAGTGTGTTCAGGTGAAGAATGTAGTAAAAACCTCTCCGCAGACTCTGTCCAACCTGTGCCTGAAGATCAATGCAAAGCTTGGGGGAATAAACAACGTGCTTGTACCACATCAAAGGTTAGAGTGAATTTAAACTTTTGGGAGATTTAATGTAGCAGGCAACCTGGCTGGTGACTTTGAGTTGCAAAGTGAGGTTGGAGTTGTTCAGAATAAGGGCCCTCTGATGCTTGTGTTGCAGAAGATTTAGTCGAGAGGGTTAATGCCTCCGTTTGCCTGAAGATAAGAGCTGAAGATCTGAAGGTCGCCAGTTCGGGACAGCCGGAAGTCTCTGTGAGCGGCAGACCTCATTAATTGCGGCTGATTAACAGCTGAGCTTCGGCTGCCTTGTGTGAGGGGGAGTTGTGCTGAAGTTCAGCCACTTCTCTGGTGGGAGCAGGGAAGCCACTTATCAGCCAGCAAGAAGACAAACGGGTGGCCAGAAAGAAGGACTAAATCCAGAAAGATCCATCTGTATGTGTGTAGTTCTTGAGATAGAACATTTCTGTATAAATTGTAAAAACCTTCGGGTTTCTGAATAAAGTCTGCCCATGTAAACCGCCTTGAGTTATAGTCATTAGAGAAATCTGGTGACCTAAGAAAGGTGGTATATAAATCCTATTATTATTATTATTATTATTATTATTATTATTATTATTATTATTA
>JAJKFI010000108.1:1484254-1506599 GCA_029204185.1 Lerista edwardsae | reverse complement strand
TATTATTATTATTATTATTATTATTATTATTATTATTATTATTATTATTATTATTATATTGGCACTGTCCTCTAAACTGCATTGGACTGCTAACTAAAAGGACCCTTCAGGGTTGACATATTTGTGGGACTTTTTAAATGTTTTCAAGCTGTTTTACAAAATTATTTTTGAAAATCTGTGAAATAGAACTGAATTGCTTGGTCCAAGTGTGCCACACCAGTTATTGAAGGTTCATGTTGTGAACCCAGACCCATAAAATAACACTGAATGTTTGGGCTTTCTGCTTGCTCAAAGTCACCCAACTGAGTGGAGATTTGTCTCTAGGTTTCACATGTCTAAATTTGGCTTTCTCACGGCTATGCGACCCTACTGAATTTATTCTGATTTAGCATTTTAGTTCAGAATACAGTGTATTTTTTCAACAGGTTGCACATATGCCTATATTAAAACCACACAAAGTGTCAGAAGGGAACGTTTTGCTGGTGACTGTCAGTCCTTGGTTGCCAATTGGAGCTCTCTTTTGTCCCATGGAACAGGCCCTCTGTATTCCAGCAGCCAGTGATCTTTCTGGGAGCGGATGTCACTCACCCACCTGCTGGGGATGGGAAGAAGCCTTCCATTGCAGCTGTAGTAGGCAGTATGGATGGCCATCCTAGTCGGTACTGCGCAACAGTGCGAGTGCAGACCTCCCGCCAGGAAACTTCCCAGGAGCTGCTGTACAGTCAGGAGGTGATCCAGGACCTGACCAACATGGTGCGGGAGCTGCTGATCCAGTTCTACAAGTCCACTCGCTTCAAGCCCACGCGCATCATCTACTACAGGGGAGGCGTATCAGAAGGGCAGATGAAACAGGTATTTCTCTAGCAACCGTTAACATTGGGAGGAGTTTGGACTTTACAGGTCTAGGAGCCCCTTGCAAAACTCACGGCACAAGACAGTTTGGGAACCACTTTAGACAACCCTTTTTACACTCATTTTGAGGGACTTAGGGTGCAATCCTAAACTGAATCAGGCCAGCATAAGCTAAGCCAGCAAAGTTTGGCCAGCACAAGGGCCACCATAAAGCACATTTGGACCACTCTGAGTCAGAGAGGCCAGCACACAGACAGAGTGGTCCAAAAAAACTTTATGGTGGCCCTTGTGCTGGTCAAACTTCGCTGGCTTTGTTTATGCCAGCCTAACTCCAGTTTAGGATTGCGCTCTTAGTCTTTGGAGGGAGACGCTGCTTTATTCCTTAGGTACAGAAAGTTTAATATTCCCCGAAAGAACCAACCCATGTTCTTGTGTGTGTGTGGAACCAGGAAAAGTAGTTGTGAACATGTACTGAAGGAGAAGGCCGCTGCCCCTGTGTACACCTCTTCTGTGAACCCCGTCCCTTGATCTGTGCCATCTGACGCTTGTCTTTCCCAGAAAGGAAGAGTGATTTCCCTGCTTTCTTCTTATTCATAGACATAACAGGCCAGTTAGCTCCAAGGCCTTGGGAAACCTGGTGGGACCCAGCACCAGACGAAAGGCGGTTTATGCATGGCCTGAATAGAAACTAGGTGTAGGCTGTCTCAGCCATGATAAGGCAGTCCTAGATGCTGCTGTGCCCATGCTCGACCTATCCAGTTGCATGTGCATACATTGCACACTGTATGCCAGCAGACTGTCCACATCTGAATGAATTGTGTCAAACTGGTGGTGTGCAAGAGCTATGTACACCTTAAACAAAAGGGCCAATGAGTGGTCCCCTTCTTTATAAGCACTGGTTCAATATCCTTATCTGTTCTCTTCTGGGAAAGCAGCCAGTCATGCTTCCCCAGATTGTGCCTGCTTGGGGAACTGCATAAAAATTTTGCTCTTTAGGTAGCTTGGCCAGAACTCATAGCCATCCGGAAGGCCTGCATCAGTTTGGAAGAAGACTATAGACCAGGAATCACGTACATTGTTGTGCAGAAAAGGCATCACACAAGACTCTTCTGTGCTGACAAAACTGAAAGGGTATGTTATTTTGGGGTGGAGGAGAGGCATCTTACTGAACAGGCTGCAGCTTGCAAGAGGGTGCAACTCTCCCCCTTCCTCAGAAGAGGGAATGAAGATGCGCCACAAATGTCGGCATGATGGCAACTCCTCTCCATTTGCTTGTGTCGAACAGGTGGGGAAAAGTGGAAACGTTCCAGCAGGCACGACTGTGGACAGCACCATCACGCATCCCTCTGAATTTGACTTTTACCTCTGTAGCCACGCAGGAATTCAGGTAACTGGCAGCCAAGTCTGTAACCTTGATTTGTGGCCTCCTGGTAGTTGGTGGAGCTCTCACAGGAGGATATTGGTTTGGGCTGTCCTATGGCACCTCTACTTTTTGTTTGGTGTGTGCTGAGAAGTCCCTCCTAATGCACAAGGAGAAGTTGGGTGTGTGTGTGAGGAGAGTCCCCTTCTACTCTCTTGTTCATGGTGGATAATCTTTACCCATTCACTGAGATCTTTTCTCCTTCTTTGCTAAAATCTTTGTTTTGGGGAGGAGGGGCTTCTGGAAAAGGGAGAGAGAGAAACGGATTTCTTCATCTCTGGATACAGTTTGTTCACTTCAGTAGAAAGGGGAGCCGGATTCACAGGTGAGATTTTGTTTGCTCCTTCTTGAATGTTTGTCTGTCAAATCTGTTAACTCGTTTCTTGCTCCCCCAGGGAACTAGTCGCCCTTCTCATTATCAAGTCTTGTGGGATGACAACTGTTTCACTGCCGATGAATTGCAGCTACTGACATACCAGCTTTGCCACACTTATGTCCGGTGCACGCGATCTGTCTCCATCCCTGCTCCAGCATACTATGCCAGGCTGGTAGCATTTAGGGCAAGATACCATCTTGTAGACAAGGATCATGACAGGTAAGCGGTCACAGAATAGGAGTGTCTGTGGCTTCTGTTCATGTACCAGCAGGCAACCAGGTTGCATTCAAATATCCAGGACCTCTTCTGTCTGGTTGCACACTTCAGCCCGTCTTCTCTGCAGGGAGCTGGCTGGCTCTCAGGGCATTCTGTCTACCTGGAAGGAAATGTGCCAACAGGTATGCCTGGAGTTGAACCCCACTGTTGACCTTTGCTGCACAGTTGGCATTTCAGGAGCAGTTGGCTGCTTAGCTGAATTTGCACCTCAGCTTGCCGTGTCCCGGATGCTTCTGCCAAGTGGGTTCATTGTGCATTTTAGAGAAACTCGGAGAGGCAGCACCAGCAGAGCATGTTCGGTGCAATGACTTTCCGAGCCTTCAGTGATGGTTGTGCTCGTATGTCACATGTAGAAGATCCTGGAAATCAGCGACAGCAGCTGTAGTTGGAGCCTTGGTAGCAGGGCTAGAACCAGATTTGCCTGATAAGCTGCGAGTTCTTTATCACCAGTGAGCATAAACTGAAAGGAGGAACAGGCTGGGGTGGGAAGGAGGTGAGGATTGCTGAGGTCAGGTTGCCTGGTAAACTAGTAGTTCTCAAACATTTGAGCACCGGGACCCACTTTTTAAAGTGACACTTTGTTGGGACCCATTCAGCTTTATGAGACTTTTAAAAATGTGATCTAGAAAGAGATACTATGTTTATTTGCAAGTAATAATGTATTTGCAACAAACCTGATCCATTTCTCGTAATGGGGCAGCCCTCATGAATAGCCCCAAGGCGTCAAGGGCTTCGGTGTGTGCTAACTCCTGCTAAGTGGGCAAGAGGCACTTTTTCAAGTGGTATCCTCTTATATTTAGCAGGGGGAGAGCAATTGTCCCTTTTCACCACAGCACAGTGTCTTTCTCGTGGCTGTTGCTGGTGGTGTTCTCTGTTCCTTTAGATTGTGAGCCCTTTTGGGACAGGGAGCCATTTAACTTTAATGTTATTATTTGCCTGTAAACCGCTTTGTGAACTTAATGTTGAAAAGCGGTATATAAATACTAGTGATTGATTGATTGACTGTCCCCATTACATGTCACTGACGGACTTGAAAAAAACACACATAGGAAAAAAAGACGGTCAGACGTTCATCTCTCTATATTGACACAAGCTTGCAAGCTGCAGGAGCTCAGCTCTTTGCAGGGCAATTAGCATCTATCTGATTTTTGAACTCCCTGACCTTTCCATTCCCTGTGTTTTCACTGGCGGCTCGGTGAGACCAGCGGCGGCATTCAGCCGGTACGCTGGGCAGGACTTACCTTTCAGCGGCAGTCCGCCCGTTGCGTCATGGCGTGTTCACGGCGCGTTCACGGCGGTGATAAAGAATGCCGCCGCTGGGTGAGACCCGTCAAGTGGGTCTCAGCCCACAGTTTGAGAAATGTGGTTAAACGTGTCCATTTCTTTGCAGTGCTGAAGGCAGCCACGTTTCAGGACAGAGCAACGGCCGTGACCCACAGGCGCTTGCCAAGGCAGTGCAGATCCACCACGACACCCAGCACACGATGTATTTTGCCTGATGGAGGAGCGGAGGCGACCCACCTGGGCAGTGCCGCTCACTGCTGTTTGCCAGGGCTCAGTTTTGTTTCAGGCTGCCCGCCACCACCCGCGGCTCACGACAGTCACCCTAAATCGCCGCTCGCAGCCACATCAGACACAGAAACACAATTGAGCCATTTTTATTTTGTGGTTTTCAGTAAATATAAATTTCATAGACGGTCTTTGCATTGGACTGAATTTTTACCTCAAAGCGCAAAAGGCTGATTCTCTTTAAGAAAAAAACAACAAAATCTAAAAAAAAAAAATTTTTAAGGACTTGGCACGAAAGGTTTTTATTGGAAATATTTTGCTAATCAGTTTTAAGTTACCTCCTTGTTCCCCGTTAAAGCTTCATCGAGAATCTGAATTCCTCCTGGGCTTCTTCATGCTGCTTAATGAGTCTCTTGATATGGCAAAACATCGTATTCCCCGTTCAGCTGCTTGGGGCCATACCTAGACTTTATAAATGGAACATTTGCTGTAAATGCTGTTCAACAAAAAATAAGTTTCAGAGGTATTGCTGGGTTTTCTTTTCCTTAAGTTTTGCTAGTCTTTTTGTCTGTCTCTGTCTCTCTCTCTGCAGTCATAGGCTGTAGAAGCAATTGCACTATACCTGCGCATTCAACTCTGTGGTTCTTGTTCTGTGAACATGTGGTGTAACAGGTTGCAGTGCCCTTGGGCAGGGCTGATGAAAATCATGACGGTGTTACACACAGTGGCCACTGTCTGATTCAGGGCTCAGTGCTGAGCTCTTCCCCCTTTAACAAAAATACGCGATGAAGTTCTAAAACATTAGTCTTAGCTGTTTTTCAAGCATTAACAAAAAAAGTGCCCATTTTATGCTGCTCTGTTGGATGAACTGAAGTCATTTTTAATACTTTTTTCATAGGAGGTTTTAACTTCGGCAATAATTTTTTTGTGTTAAGGAATACCTTGGCAGTAACGTTCCCAGCTGAATACTTGGCGCGAGTTACAGCCAACAAGTCTTGTGTAAAGCTGAAGAAAAACTAGTTCTTTAAAAGTGGATCAGAAAAGGCTCCCTTCACGCTTTTTACAAAGGATTATTTTTACCTGTTTTATATTCACCATTGGTCAATCTGTCCCTTTTTATAAGTGTGGAAAGTGGGTGTTCCATTTTAAGAAAGACTTTGCCAATATGTACAGCTGTGTATAGTGTGACAGTAGCAGTCTGAAGACTTTAACCAGCATTTAAAAACTTTGTTTCTCTGAGAATTTTAGGTTGTCCGCATGTACAGTAACATTCGGTAGCATGTGTGAAATGTAAATTTTACTGTGGTTTTTTGACCCATTTCCTTAAATTAGGACTCTTTATTATTTACCTGTCTCTCTTCCACTGAAATGTGTAATGCAAAAAGGGGAGGGGGGAGAACCTGCAGGCAATAGTAGTGTTGAGACAAGCTTGTGAGCGTTAGCACAAGATGCTTGCAATTCCTAGTTTTAACCTGAGATGATGGTGTGACACCACTGTGAAAGGTTGGACGATTCTGCCAATAATTGCACTGGAGTCTCTGAAACAAGCAGGTGGTGTCGCGGAGCTGTGTGACCTTGTTGGGTTCTGGCACCAGACCGCCAAGGTTGGCAATATGTGATAAGGGTTTTTTTATTTTTCCTCCAGACTTTGTCATAAAGCTTGTAAATAAATGAAAGTTTACATTTCTAAATACTGTCATTCAGCTGTACCAGAGTACGCTGAAGTTAGTCTTCAAAAAGCAGTCTTGAAAGCTCCTTCCAGAGCTGTGCGTCTCGGTGCGGACAGGCTGGCAAAGCTTCCTTGTCCGTTTCCTAGAAATGGAGCAGAAGCAAGCTTGGCTCAGCTCCGCCACATCGTACGGACAGGTCTAGAAACTAGATTTCTCTGAACTTTTTTTTTTCTCCTTAAGAATACCTCACTTGGGTAACACAAATCAGGACAGGAGGGGAGGGAGAGTGACCGCTGCTTCTTCAGTTAGTCTGCTGCTTTTCTGTTGCTTTCAAATACTTGTTCAGGGAGAAGATGCAAGAATTGGACTCCTGCCGGCCCCAATACGTGGAGGACTGAGGCACCTTGAAGAGAGAATAAGCACCTGTTTAGTGTGTAGAGTTTTTTTTATTGCACTAGGTAAGGAGATGGCGTGAGAGAGGGGTGTAAAGAAGGGAAATGCATGTGATCCCAACAGGTAGGCAGGTGGCTGGCCCAGCAGGAAGCAGTCCCTGTTGCACAGGAAGCAGGAAGGTGCCTGCCGGCAGTCAGATCAGCGCCTTGATCCTGAAACTGCAGGCAGGAGCCGCACTAGCTCTGGGCCAGGCTCCCCTGGCACGCTCTCTCCTCCTCAAAATAAGGCCAGGGCTAGCTGAGATGTAGCCTTTTTGTCTTCTATCATGGGGGGAGAAATGTCTGATCAGCATATTGTTTTGTGTGTATATTACAGACAGCAGCTATCTTTTTGAAGTCTTTTGTGTTTTTAATGTACAGTATATATATACATAGCATGATTTCTTTTTTGCATTGTCACAATGAATTTTATCATCCAAAAATATGTCTATTGAGCAAAACTATTTGCCAACTTTTGCACTTTCTTGGAATTTTTCATGAATTTTCCTTTTTTTTTTTTTTTGGCCCTTGTTGAATTTTGTTTTTCCTGTGCAAAATTGTTCAGCTATCTCAGTTGCTGAAGAGAGCAGTGATGTCTTTGGAGTGTTTCAAAGCTGAGGATGTATGGGGGGGGTGTTTGGTGGCAGCAGCAGAGACCTTTGGAACTGATTACTGCAAGGTCGGTGGCCACAGTCCCTTGTGGTGGGGCAGTTCCTTGGCTCTGCTCCTTGGAACAAACCCCCGGGGTATGGACTGAATTTGTTATGCATGTGTCAATCAATGGGAAGACGTGCATTCTGTAGCTGTAGTTCAGGGGTGTGAGGGGTTTCAGTTTTTATTTTTGCTTTTTGCTTTTGTTGGAAATAAAAGCCTGTTGGCTTCTGTTGAGCTATACATTGTGGAAGATTCTCAAATGTAGCAAAATTGAGGTAGTGGAATGGAAATTGGGGAGAGGGAGCATTTTGGGATTGAAAGAGCAGCAAAGCTTCTTTACTCTTTTTTTCCCCAAGCAGTTTCTGCTTCCTTTGTGAGCGTTTGTATTCTGAAAAGACTCTTGGAAGCTTTTGGTCTGTAGCAGTTTGGGCGTGTGTGTGTGTGTCAGTTTATTTGCTTTTTATGTTGTGACTTTGCCTGGCACCCGAAGGGGGCATCCAAAGAGGCGTTGTCATGGGGTGCAAGAGCTGCGTCCCACGCAGCGTGTGATCCGGGAATGTGTCTCTACCTTCCTCCTCCCACACACCTTGATATCAAATGCTGGTGGCAACAAGGCAACAAGGCCCATTCTTCGGACAGATTAACAAATCTCCAGCCCCAGTCCTTCCTTTCCCCAAACTACCTTTGTGGATGTGCTGTAGATTTTTTTTCCTTCTTGCTCAATAGCAAGGCAGTTGCTCTGCTTTCATTTTAGGAAAGCAGAGGTCGGAGGGCATTGTATCAATACTGTTTCAACTGCAAGGTTTTTTCCCTTGTGCAATTTGAGGAAAGATCATATGTGAATATCACTTAAGAGTTTTTTCTTTATACCTTGCTATTGACACTTTTGTGAGATTTCTATGTCTAGAGCCTGAAACTTGTATGTAAAACTTGTTTGCAGTTCATTTTTGACTTCTGATGTATTTCTTTTTTGTTTCTATATGGTTAGACTTGTAATGTTTTAAAATTGTATTTTATTAAAATTGGACTGGATGTATGTCTATAGCAATACGAGGTACTTTTCTTTAAAAAAAACGAACACCCCTGTTTGGGGAAGGGGGCTAGCAGCTCCCCATTGCGATAATATTCTGGCTATGTATAACTGCAATGTATTTTTTTTCTTTTTTAGCCTCCAGGGATTTTGTGTTGATGTGTCCAAAAAAATAAAGGCATTTGTGTGCCAAATGTTTTTTCTTCATTGGTGTATAATAAAAAATAGCCTGCAACATAGTTATTTTGCTTGTAGCAGAAGTGTCTTTACATGATTTTAAACAGTCCTTTGCTGTTGGACATGCCAAGGACACAGTTTGCATAATACTATCAAAACAATACAATTGTTTACATCCTTCGTTATAAACCATCTGTTTAGCAGTGTTTGCTGTACCTTAGCATGGAGCGATGTTGTGGGTGACAGGGGAAGGAGATGCCAGCCTCCCTCTAGCACCTCACTCCAAGTGGCTCCTGGAAGCACTCTTGCCTGGCACCTGGAACAAGGCCTGCAGAGATCTCTGCTATTGCATTGCACGTTGGGAACGAGTGAAGGCCCAAGTGAATGCAAAAGGGCACAAAAGGGTTAAATGTAGTAAAGTGACCAGGGAAGGGGAGAGATTCCTAACTGAATCGGCCCTCACTGTTGGGGATCTGATGGGACTGTGACCAAGCAGGGAAGATCTTCGAATTGTGGTGGGTACTTCACGTTGACTCTGCACATGGTCAAGGGCCTATTTCCATGCAGGGATTATGAGGAAAGGGACTGGAAGTGAGTGCAGTTGCAGCACCATACAGGAATTTGTGGTGTGCGTGAAGGCGATGTAAAGCTCACGGCCACTTCTGTCTAAAACTGTTGTACAGCTGAAAAGGAGCAGTTGAAGAAGGGACCAACTTTTTTAAAAAACTCATTTCCTCAGCTTTGTGAGTGCTCTAACCAGCCTATACCCAAAAAACTCAGAACCCAAACTATTACCTCTGAGCTCAAGGCTACTGCCGATAACCCAGCCCAAAGCTAAAAAGCTCTAGACAAAGGCCAGTGCAACTGCTTCCAACACAGCTTAGTCAATCTAAATGCAAAGACAGAATGAGGATTTTTATAGTTGGCCTTCTTCAATCTACTAATTGCTGGTCCTCTCCCAGTCCCAATTGCCTCACCTCCACTTTCACTGCCTGGCTGTTAATTGCCTGCTTCCTTCCTTCCTTCAGTTTCTTCCTTGTTAAATCCCAGGATCTTAGTTTTACTGAGCACAGGAGTCCAGGCATGGCTGAGGCTTAGTGTTTCCTCTTCTATGTTCACATTACAGGCATGCCCCGGGATCGGTCTGGATCGAACTATGGATACTGGGGGCGCCTTTTCAAAGATACGGGACCATCAGTAGTTTTGCTGCAATGAAATAAAAAAAAGTTTAATGTTTCCCTATCTTTTATTTTTAATACAAGGGACGTGGTGGCGCAGTAGGTTAATCTGCTGCTGCTGGACTTTCTGACGGAAAGGTTGGGAGTTCAAGACTGCGCAATGGAGTGAGCTCCTGTTGCCTATCCCAGCTCCTGCCAACCTTGCAGTTCGAAAGCACCTAAAAATGCCACTAGATAAATAGGCACCATTTTGGTGGGAAGGTAATGGTGTTCCGTGCGCCATGGCCTATAGTCATGCTGGCCACATGACCACAGAAGCTTGTCCTTGGATAAATGTCAGCTCTTCGGCTTAGAAACAGAGATGAGTACTGCCCCCTACAGTCGGTCACGACTAGACCATTTGGTCGTGGGGAAACCTTTACCTTTACCTCATCTTTTTAATAGACATCCTGGTATCTGTAGATGACTAAAACTGTGGATACTGAGTCAGTGGACACTAGGCATGCCCAGAATCCTAACGAATGAAAATGCACCTGGAGAAAGAAAATATTTTGTCCCGTCCCCCCGCTTTTTTCCAAACTCACCACCAGCACATTGCTGCACTCTGTCCAGGCTGCTCTTCACAAACCGGGAGTTGCAATGACGTCAGGCCACGTCTCACTTCTTGATTTGGAGGCTTTCCAAGAGTTTAATGAACAAGGCATTTCAATTTACCCTCACTTCCAGTTCCACCAGGTGTAGTAAGGAGGTATTTGAGTGGAAACGAGGGTGGAACAACTAAACAGGAAAACCAGGTCAAAAGAAGTCATACAGACAAGGGGTGCAATTTTAAAAATACCGTAAGTTAGTTGCATTTTGAAGTTGCAAAAATTGTGCCCCCCCCTTTGAACTACGCCTGGAGCAGCTGCCCCTCAACCTCCACCCACGTTACAGCACTGGGCACGCCTGTATTTCAGTGTTTATTATATACTAGCTGTTTGTTACCCGGCGTTGCCCAGGGGACAAAGTACCCCCAGCTTGTATTAGGAGAAGGAATGAATACAGGGAGAGAATCACGCAAAGGAGCATAATGCAATTGGCACACTCACTGATCAGTATCTGCAGGTCCTGTGGGAGGATAGCCCCGACGTATGAGAAACAGGCAGAGGTGGCCAGTTAGCTCCCTGCAAATAGGTCCCTCTCAGATCCGACTGGGTACTGGAACTCTCTGGATCCTGCTCTTTCCAGCCTGGCCAACTCAGGCAGTGCGCAGCAGTTTAGTTTCACTTTCATTTCTGTCCCTGTGTAGTAGCTGAGGTACTGGAGCCCTCCCACATAACCTGCAGAATTGCCTGTGACCACAGGGTGGCAGCAGACCTGTAGTCCAATGCAATCCCCTTGGTTCCTGACGATCCGGCCCCTCCCTGAAAAACGGGGGGCTGTAGGGGGGTCTGACCCCCACAGTGGTTCCTTCCAGGCTGCAAGGTACGTGTGTGCCACGTTTCGTGGCCGTGGGTCAAGGCACGGAGACGTGTATACATAACATACATACCCACATCCATTTATATATATATAGATTTCAATTGCCTCCCTAACGATTCTTGCTTGGTACTGATGTTCCCATACCAAGACCTCTGTCTGTTCAAAACTGATCTGATGTCCCAAGTTCGGCTACAGGTACTGGGAAGCTGGGAAGTTTTTTGAATGTGGCCCACGATCCCAAAAATGAGTTTGTTTTCATGACAACTCTGGCCGAGGAAACTTTAGCACGTATATTGGACCAAGGAATGGGAGGGAGACCCAACAAACTGCTCTAATTGGTTGGAGCAGAGATCTCAAACCTATGGCCCAAGGGCTGGGTCCAGTAATGTCATGCAGGGGGAACGCGGGGGAACTTAGTTCCACTAGTTAAAATTAGGGCTGACTCCTCCCACTTCACTCTCCCCCCTCCCCCCTCCCAATTTCTCTGCAAAGAGCTTTTCTTCGTGGTTGGCCGGCACTCAGAGGGTTAAAGGGAGCGACTCCAGATTCCTAGGGGGGCAAAGGGTCTGGCATAAGGAAAATGCTGTCCCTTCCACACCACAGCCTCTTATCTTTCCAGCCAATCTTCTCTAATGTGCTGGCCCAAAGCAACGTTTTTGTCAGAGCATTTGCTAATGTTTGTGACATTTTTTACTTACGATAGACCATTTCTCAGTTTAAACATAGCAATGTTTCTTTGCCACATTCTCCTTTGTATAATGCTGATTACCAAAAAAAGATTCAAGTAAAACTTTCATGTATAAAACTGGTCTCTTTCAGCCTTCAAAAATGTGTAAATTATACCATGTGTCCCTCGTACTGAAAATTTTGGACATGCCCCCCCCCCCCCGCCCACTTTACTGCTTAGGTGTGGAACAAAAGCCTGCGGGGCTGCCAAGTAGTCTGGAATGGATTTGATCTCACGTTTATAAATAACTCCACGCTGTCTGTGTGCCTGCCAAGACTGCCCACCAGATCCTTGGATGGCCGGAGATGCTGGAGGGTGGACAAGTGCAGGAGATCTAAATAGACCTGCACCTGGCTTAGTAGGGACCAAGGAGGCTGCTTAATTGCTCTGTCCGGCCTGTCCCACAGGGTTGAGCATCCTTCAGGGGCGACTGTCTCACGGGTTGAACAGGCGCTTTGAACAGTTGCCATCCTGTTGAGTCTGGTGCAAGTTCTGCCCAGTCAACAGAGCCCAGGACCAATCCATGTCGAGCGCAGCCACATTTGAAATGTCTGGTGCAGCTTGTTTTTATTGAGCCAGGCATTTATACCCCCTTGTAACCAGTGGTGTCATTCAAATGATTTAGGAACAGGAACTCACTTTTGATTGGCACTTGTCGGGAACCCGGAACCAGCCACGGAGCCCGTTAGGATCCGGAACGCCCGTTCTGGTTCGTTCCCCCTGAATGACATCACTGCCTTCGCCTCCCTAGGAATCCAGAGTCGCTCCCTTTGAGTGCCGGCCAACCAAGAAGAAAAGCTCTTTGCAGAGGAATTGGGAGGAGGGAGGGGGGAAAGTGAAGTGGGCGGAGTCAGCCCTAATTTTAACTAGTGGAACTGAGTTCCCCCGCGTTCCCCCTGCATGACATCACTGCTTGTAACCATGGATGTTGGGGATGAGAGGAAAACGTGTGTCTTTGCTTTGGATTAATGCCAGCAAAGGATGGAGCCTAGATGGATTTTAGAGACTTTTTTTCCCCCTTGACTGTGGCCCACTCCCCACCCAACTCTGACCTTGGGGAAAGGGTGGACTGTGCTGAATGGGCCTGGAGCTTGTGTTGACCAAAACAAGATTTCTCAACATTGGGGTTGGCCCAAGACCACCTGAGGCAGCATGGCAGATACCACCCCCTTTCCCCAGGACTGTGCCAGCCTCTGTTCCCACTTCTCCCCCTTCCACATCCTCTTCCACATTCCCCCCCTTCTTCTCTTCCTTTTCCAGGCCAAGAAAGGGGAAGAGCTGCTGTGAGGACATCCATCCCGCTATGTTCCCTGAGGCAGCTGCTTCAGTTGACCTCACAGGAGGGCCGGCCTTGCTTATTGCAACCAAAATTTGGGGAAGTAGAGAATGAATACTGAATTATTAAAGATTAAATATTTTTATTAAATATTTTGGGGAAAATAAAGAATAAAGGCTCTGGTCTCAGGAAGGTTCCCTTTGTATGAACCCTGCCTGGAAATGTATAAGAAATGGCTTCTGGAGATGCTGAAAATCCATCAAGTTCAGCCTCCTCTCTAGGCTCCCACTCTCCTTTCCTCCGCACATCCGCCCCTTCTCAAATCCAGGGAGCAGAGGTAGTACCACTGCCTGATGGGATGGCCTCATCAACAAGGCCACTACACCCTGTTATTCTGCAGTATCTGGAGGGGGACAAATAGATGGGAGCATGAGACTCCTTGGGCATGCTAGTTCTGCTCTTTAAAGCCCTAAGGATCTGGGACAGTGGTGTCATCTAAATGATTTAATAACAGGTACTCACTTTTGATTGGCACGTGTCGGGACCCGCCCACCGGAAGTGACGTCATAAGCCAGAAGTGATGTCGTGGCAGGAAGTGACATGAAAAAAAGCCCTTTTTGAGGCCTCAGATGATTTTAAACTGACCCAACAGTTGCAACAGTATTCCACAGCACCCCCAGAACCTGTGAAGGAGGCCTGGCATCATGTTAAAACCCCAGAGCAACTCATTTTTCAGTGGCAAGGAAAGGAAAGGCTCCGCTCGCTGCCTGCCTGCCTGCCTGGCTCTGAGAACATGCAGGCAACTCAAACATGCAGGAAATTCAAACGTTGCAGAGGGTGGAGTTGACGAGTGGGCGGGTGAATGGGCGGGGCCAGCTATAATCCTAGAAACTGGTACTCACGTACCCCCGCGTACCCCCTGCATGACATCACTGATCTGGGAACAAGTTATCAAAAGGACCACAACCTTCCACCTCCGTTTCTGAAATCAGCCTCAGAATTGAAAAAAAGATCATCAAAATTGTTACATAGCTTAGGCACATCCCCTGTGAGGAAAGGCGGTAGCGTTTGAGACTCTTCATTCCAGAAAGAATGAGAGGGGTGGGATATGATTGAAACATAAAATATGCGCGGTGTGGGTAGAGAGAAGTTCTGTTCCTCCTTGCACACCACCAGAACCAGGAGGCATCCGCTAAAATTAGCAGGAGGAAGAGTCAGAACAAACAGGAGGAAATATTTCTTCACACGGCACAATCTGTGGAACTCCCTGCCACAGGACTGTCAAAGGGCATGGGACAGATTGATGGAGGAAAAGTCCATCGCAAGTTGCAAGTTTAATCTCCTGGTTTTTAGAGGTAACCCATCTCTGAATGTCATATCCTTGTGACAGGATATGGGTATCTTGTTGTGTGCTCCCTGAGGCATCTGGTGGGCCACTGTGAGATACGGGAAGCTGGACTAGATGGGCCTTGGCCTAATTCAGCAGGGCTCATTTTGTATGTTTTCTGGCTGATATCCCAGTTTCATCAACTGTATTGCTTTCATCATTTAATTCTACACTACCTTGGGGACAAGTCAGAAGGGAAGCTAACAAATTTAATTATACTAAATAAAGATAGAATTTCTTGGTAGGGCTTAATTCTGAGCAAGCATACACAACCAGCTTCCTCACTTTAAATTGGTTCTTAAAGTTCTTCAATTACTGAGGAATTGCAAGAGACGGACTGCTTTCCAATAACATTGCCTACCATCTAGCTCGTTTTCTGTTTGTTTCAACTTGTCAGGTTTGTCTATCACATCAGACTTCAAGTGGGGTGTCCCATTGTTGAATGCTTAGCACAAATGCAACAATTTCCTGCAAGTAGAAAGTTAGCATAGAAGGATGGTTCTACTCCAGTTGCTACTTTTCTATTGGAAGGGATATCTTGAAAATATCTTATTTTGGATGCGGGAAGCATTGAACATGGGATTGCCCATTGCAGGCCCCTGCATGTGGCGTTATCTAAACCCATTAGCTGCCACGCACTATTCTGTGGACTGCCCCCGGAGCCTCGTTCTCGTTTCAAAATGGCGCCTGTACTGCATACTCTCTATATGGCCCCTTGCTGGAAAGGGACTCTATCCCTGCACTTCCCACAGTTTTCCGCTAGAGGGCTCTACGCCACTATTCCTTTCCTTTCGCCCTTTGTTGGCTACAGGAGCCGAGGAAGAGCAAAGGGCTACAGACTTAATGATTCTGCAGTACGACTTCCAGTTCCCAATTGCAGCCGGTACACCCCACCATCTGCGGGTGGAGAGCAGAGGAGGGGGAATCATTAATGTGAAATAATGTAAAATAAAGCAGGCAGGATTAAAATCCTCCTTTCCAGAATTTGCAGCAATTCTTCCTTTAACCAATACAAAGAGGGAGGACAACTTTTTCCTCTGCTTTTGAAAGCTCTGTTTAAGAAAGGCAGAAATCCATCAGATAGAAAAGCATGGCCTGTTGAATTTCTACCTGTTTTCGAGGATTTTGGAGAAACAACAGAACCTGCAGGCTGCCTTTTGCTGTACCTGTGAAGTGCAATTCAATAATAAACAAAGTCTTTTCCTCCGTTTTTTCCGAGCCTGCTACCGAGGGTTCGAAAGGGAACCGGAAGTGAACTCGGGAGCTCCCGCTTTATCTCTTGGGGCAGCGGCTCCTTCCACCTACCGCGTCGCCGGCGCGGCTCGTTGGTGGAGCGGTCTCGCGCATGCGCACTCTGGGCCTGCCCCGCACAGAAGAGGCTGCAGCTGCAGCAGCGCGAGCGGCGCTCCGGTCCTGGCGCGCGCCCGCGGACCCCCGGCTGCCCCGGCTCCCCGCTAGGCTCGGGGCGACGCCCGCGTGGATGGGATGGAAGCGGGACCCTCGGGAGCAGGTGCGGGGGGCTCGGGGGGCTGCTCGGGGGGGCAATAGGCTCGGGGGCTCCGGGAGTGCGTGCAATGGGGGGCTGCGTGCAATGGGGGGCGCTTGCAAGAAGCGCGCGGGGCGCAATGGGAGTCGGAGGCAGTCGCTTTGGGGGCGCAGGGAGGCGAGGGGGCTGAGAGGGACGCGGCGGGAGTTTGGGGAGGGGGCGGCCGGCGGGGGGGCTCGTCGCCGTGCCCCGGGGCCTGATCGCTCCGGGGTCGATGGGAGCGCGCGTGGTGCAGGAAAAAGGGCCTGAGGGTGGCTGCACGGCCGCGGGGTGTTCTCGGAAGGGACCCCGGCGAGGGCGGAGGGTTGCCTGCGGTGGGCCTCGCCGCACTTCGGGGAGCTGGTGCAATCGAGAGGAGCAGGCAGGCGGCTGCCCCTGGGCGCAAGTGGCGTGGGAGCCCCTGGGGGGGGGGGCGGTGGCAACTTGGAGGCGCGAGGGGTGAGCCGGCATCTCCGGGGCGGAGGCTCCTATGGGGGTGCGGGAGCAGATGAGGAAGGGGAGAAGGTGCACCCAGCAGAGCGGGGCTTCCTTCATTCTCCCCCCCCCCACCGCATCAGCCAGAAAGGGTCGGGGGTCTGCTTCGGGGCTGGGGGCAATCCCCGTCCCGTGTCGTGTGCTGGGAGGGGGGAGAAAGTTGGAAGCCCACTGGAGGAGAATGGTGGGGAGCTGGCTGGGGGGGGGGGACGGGACTGGACGGGGCTGCTGGGGAGGAACGAAGGATTCGAATGGGACCCTTCGCATGGCGCGGAGCCCCCCCTAGAAGGAGAGATGGAGTCCAGAGGGGCCGGTGGGAAGGAGGGGGTGCAGCAGCGCTTAAGGCAGGGCACCCCCTCCGGTGGGGGCATAAGTGCCCCCCCAGTGACTCGAGTGTGCCCTTCCTTGGGGAGTATGAAGCACATCGTCCAGATCAAGTGACACCGGGGGGGGGGCGGCACAACGGCACCCTTGTTCTGTGCTCTAACCGGCGCAGGGGGGCAGGTGCGTGGACGACTTCGGAGAGATGGCCATTTGCAAGGCTGTGCCCTGCTGTTTGGTTGAGTTGGGAAATTATTTCGGGGCGGGGGAGAGAAATGCAGGCAGTACATTCATTCCTAAGCAGCACCTCCTCCTTTGTAGGAGAAGGAAGGGCAGGGACTGAGATCTGGGCTGTGAAGCATGTCTAAAGGGGGAGGGGGCCGCAGGATAACGACGACTCCTTGTTAGGCCAGGGGGGAGCCGGTAGCAGCAGCTGGGCTTGCTTTTCCCCTCCAGGCAGAGCAAAGAGCTTTGGGGCGGAGGGGGGAGGTGCGCGGTGCCTGGGTTTCCATGGGGCTTTGGATAGGTGGAGGGAGCCGGCATCGCCACTGTTTGGTGTGTAACAATACAGGGCTGCAGAAGCCGTCAATATGCATTTAAATCTTCCTCTCGCCCTTTACAAACAGCCCCCTGCTCTGCTTTGAACCGATTCATTCCTCCCTCCCACAGCCACTGTGATGGGCAGGGAAGCAAAAGTTTTTCTGAGGCATCTTGCGGGGGGGGGGGGGTTCCTGCATTTTTCTTGTGGAAATGCCTTTCGTTGTGGAATGCCTGGCTAATTTATAACCGGGTGCAGTTTTGTGTCATATTTATTAATACTCGGCTACGCTCAGAGTATTTATTAGTACTCTGCCGTGTGTTTCTTGCTGCTGAGGTAGTGGGGGGGGGGCTGCTGGGATCACTGTGTCTATGGGGTAGAGGGAGGGGGCATCTTGGACTGCCAGCGGATGATGTGGTTGCAGCCGCACGACGAAGCTTGAAGGTGCGCACAGCCAGCCCACCCATGTGGCCCGCTGATGCGACTTGCATCAGTGGCAGATTGCGAGGAGTCTGAGAGGGGCAGCGGACTCGGGGGGGCCTGTCACCCCCACGCCTGCCGCTGTCACTGCCACTGATGCAGGTTGCTGCGGTTGGTTTCCCGCTCACTCAAGTGAGACGTGGGTCAGTCCCTTCCTTATGGTGCTCCTTGTGCACTGCTGGGAAACCCAAAAATCCGGGACTTCCAGTTTCACAGCACTGCACAAGGTAGCACGGTAAAGGGGTGCGCTGGCTGGCTGGTTGATGTTTGTAGTGCAGAGGCAGTTGACCGGAGACAGCGTCGAGCAGCGTTCGGGGCCTGATCTTGTGGGGGTAGGACGCTGCCTGGTTCTGCACTGGAAGATGGAACTAGCCTCTTTCTCCCACATTTTAGTTCTGCCCTGCATATAGGTATCTCCCAGGCCGAGAGCTCCTCTGTTCTCTCCCTCTGCCTGGAGCTTGCTGGTGTTGGATTTTTGTGTGCGTATGGGGGGGGGGGGATGCAGGTTTGTAGGAACGTTGTTCTTTTGTGTCCTTCAGTCGGCACCCAAACGTGGAGGTCTGTGTCTGCGTGTGGCTCCCTGATCAGGCGCATTCCCAGAAATGAACCCTCTCAGATGGCACCGGTTCTGCCTGGAAGTCTGATACACCCATTCTGGCCTCCACACTTCCTCTTCTGCTCCATTCCCCTCTTCCTTTAAGGTACGGCAGTGATGTGACTCTTTCCCCCCCCCCCAGCACCATCACACTGATCCCTGTCCTGAGGTTTTGGTTGATCTCATGGATGGGCTGGCCCTGGAAGGAGGTGCCACCATGGAGCAGGGCTGCGCACTCGGTAAGCATGGCGCAGGATTGGGGACTAGATTTGCGACGGTAAGGTAAGCTTGTGGCCGGCATGTCTGCGTTTGGCAATTTACCTCTGTGCACCGTGACGGCATCTTCTCAACCTGCAGGGAAATGATCCCTTATCCGGACATCAGCAATCCAGACAGACCATTCCAAAATCCAGACATTTTTCTCCACAACTATATAGATGTTGTTGAAGAGAGGCCAGCAGACACCTCAGTGAGTCACAGTGAAAAGAGCAAGAGGAACCACTTCTTGTTCTATGTATGCAATTATTCTGAAATCCAGGCAAATCCAGACACCTTCCCGTCCCAGCAGTTTTGATAAGGAATACTCAATCTGTACAGTGTTTTTTTCCTGGATGAATTGCTTAGAAGGGCTACAAAATGGAACTGGTTAGAGTGGCGATTTTCAACCATTGTGCTATGGCAAGTTGGTGTGTTGTCTGCAGGGCTGCTGTGGGAGTTTACATACACACACACACACACACACACACACACCTGGCTGAAATCCTTACCTGGCTGAAATCCATCTGTCAGTTGCTGGCTGCCAGGCTCCCCACTTACAGAGATTACTAGTGTGAGCTACTGCTTTGTGGGTTGTCATAGGGGCACCTGTGGCAGATGTTGGCCATGGAAGTTGACCCGCTGGAGGACTTTTATAAAAGTTGTGCAGTGTAGGCTATGAGGAAGTCTGCATGGGTGATTAGACCATTATGAAATGTTTATGGACTAGTAGCTTGGAATGCATACGTGTTCAAAAAGTGTACCTTGCGCCAGTTGTCTTGTCGTGAAAGGAGGGAGGGAGCTGGAAAACAAAGGCAATGCAAGCGTAGGGGGTTTCCTACCTTATTTGGGCTAGGGAGTTCCCAAAGGTGAGTGTTAGGCCAACAGAACTGTTCCATGTTCCTCAGCTGACAAATTGTGTGTGTACCTGATCTGTTGCCGATGCTGACTTCTGGTATTGAGTCCAGGGCAGGACACGGAAGGAGGTTGGTTCATGCGTACCTGTCTTCAATGGTTTGGAAAGAGGGCAGAACAGCAAGCATCATGCAGAGATGCAGCCCCCTCTTTGGGCACTCCAGTGGTGTGTATCAATGCGCACTTTGGTTTGGGCATCTGTGGGCAGGTCAAACGACATGTGCTTAAACTTCCAGGTCTGGTCGAACGGCTCAGAGAGGTGGCCGACCTTTTGAAGCAAAGCAGGTCTGTTGCGGCCTGTCTTTTGGGAAGCCGCCTGGGAACGCCATCCAGACAGCCTTAAGCCCCAGCAGAGGAAGAGATGAGCAAGCCGCATCAAGGAGCCCCACTCTCTCTTGCACCCAGACTTCTTCCTTTTCCACACTGCGTTTTTCTTACCAATAGCAGGTTGCTCTGACAATGGAAGGTGCAAAGCAAAATCCCAGAGGCTTCTCTGCAGCCGTTGTGGTTCCATTTAGAAAAAAAAAAATCTCACTGATGAAGCTGTCAATAAGTCCTCAGCATTTCTAAAATATATTTTGGTGTCTGGGAAACGTCGCCAGCCAAGGACCTCAGTCTGCAGCCCGAGTGAATGGCCTCTGAATCGGCGTTTTGCTAGCCATGCTGCACAATTCTTAAAAGTGAGCACACTTGCAAGTAACAGCCTTTCTGCCCTCAGAGGAGTGCCCCCTCTGCAGTTTTTGGTATGAGTCGCTGTTCTTCCCGTGCCTGACGATGATGATGAGGTGGGCCTGAACAGACACTCGTACAGAGATTCAGCAGGCAGCCTCTTCTGAGAACAGATAATTCTTTGTATCCGGAGTGATTGAATGCTTCAGCCCCATGAGATGGCAGGCTTATCCTTTAACAGAGGATGATTGGAAGGAGGCAAAACCAGAGTGGGCATTCGTGCAGAGGTTCAATAGGTTGCCTCCTCTGTGGGCTAGGTATTTGTCTGCTTAATGATTTTCTCATTGTCCATGTTCTAGGAATTGCTGAGCTGGATGGAAAATGCAGGCAGGTGTTGTTTTGTTCAGAAGGGCATTGATGCTTCCCAAGGTTGTGCTCTTTTGTGGGGGATCTGTTTGTAAGGTTGGTCGTGTTGTCGAGTTATTTTCCAGGTGGTGACAACTGCTAGACGTGTGTGTCTAGCATTACATTGAGTGAGGATATGCATGGCAGGTGCCCCAGTCGTAGAGTACATTGCAGCGGTTTGAATCCTGAAGGGCCCTTTCTGCTCTTCCCAGGCATCCTAGCAGTGAGTAAAAATATTGCAGGGAGTTTGGGACGAACCTCACCAGGAAACCAGGAGAAAATATTTTCACACCTTCCTCCAAGGAACGCAGAGTGGTGTGCATAGTTCCGTCGCCTCTTTTTCTGCTCACAGCAACCCTGTGAGGTAGGTGAGCCTGAGAGAGTGTGACTGGCCCAGGGTCACTCCGGAAGCTTCTTGGCTGACGTCGAATCTGGATCTTCCAAGTCTCGTCCGACTCCCTGAACCACAACACTATCCTGGCTTTCAGATGCAGGCACCGTATAGATAACCTGTGGCATGTGTATTCTCGTCCTCTTTTTTTGCTCTTACCTCTCAGGATTTTCCCTTCTCTCTTCCCTGGTCCAACCCATCAGAGGCAAGAGGGACTTCTGTCCCTTGAAGCCTGGACTTCCTCAGTTAGGAGCAGTGCCTGAAGTGAATATAGTGGCTCATTCTGCTGCCCCCACCTCTGTGGCTTGATAAGTAACCAGTGGAACTCAGTGCAGCATGATTTATAATGGAATGCCATTTAAAAGTGACAGATGAAAACAGAGCAAACAGGCCTTTTAATGACTCTTGATCACTGGAAGGTGGGAGGGGAGAACAACAGGTGGGGGAATCTGTGATAGCCATATTGTGAGCTGTCTTTGCTGCTGATGTAATTGTGTCTGTCTTGAGACCAGTGCTGGTGGTTTTGGGGTCTGTTTTATGTGGTTTGGCTTGCAATTTTGCTGTCAGGTTTTTTTTCCCTTTCAGATCGTTGATCTTATATGTTGAGTTTTGTTTGTTGCTTTTGTTTTTAAAAGTGCAGAAATGGCTCAGATTTAACGAATGCTTGAGTTGTGCATGACCAAGCCAGTGGGCAAAAACCCGGGGGAACCTTCCTTCAAATCTGGCTTTGTGTTGCTGTCCCGGGCAAAATGTCCCAGCAGCCCGCATGCCGGCCCTCTTGACTGTGTCAGCTGACGCTGTGACTTGTCCTACATGCTGTCTTCCTGTGGGAGGCAGACCGTGATTTCTGTGGGTCTCCTTGGAGAGGGCCGTAGCGCACTGGGACAGCCCTTGCTCTGCTTGCCGGCGGCCTCAGGTTCAGCCCTGGCCTCTCTGGGTAGGGCTGGAGGAAGACGCTGAGAAAGGAAAGAGCCCTGGGCAGCCGCTGTCAGCCTGCAGTGTCACCGTGCAGCACTGACCTGGAGGGAGCCAGGATTTGACTCCCCAGATGGCGGCTTTGTGTTTCGTTTGTCCAAATAAGGGGCCCACAATGACTATTGAAACACGTGCTCCCTTTGCCGCAAAAGCACCGGTGGTGCCTGTTGCATCCCGTGAAGCTCACATTTAATGGCTCTCTCCAGTGGCGTTATTCACCCGGTACGCTGGGCGGGACTTACCTTTGAGTGGCAGTCCGCCCGTTGTGTCACGCTGCGTTCCGCCGCTTTCCCGCCCGCCGGGGCGGGCGGGAACGCAGCGTGACGCAACGGGCGGACTGCCACTCAAAGGTAAGTC
>JAJKFI010000108.1:1406554-1479254 GCA_029204185.1 Lerista edwardsae | reverse complement strand
TCATCTCCCCCAAAGTCACTGTCTGCAAAAACCTCCAATTGCAGTGCTCCTTTTGGGGCGATGTGGTACCTGTGGGTGCTAGTCCCTTTCAAGTACCGGAGAATACGTTTTAAGGCTACCCAATCTGCCTGAGTTGGGTTTGCAGCTTTCCTGCTCAGGTGATTGACTGCAGCGCCAATGTCTGGACGTGTCCAGCACGCAAGGTGTGTGAGTGAACCCAATAGTGAGAGGTACATATTCTGGTTTGGAAATGGTGCAGACTCTTCTGCTTTCTCCCCCCTTCCAACCACCATTGGAGTTGCAACACTCTTGCTGTCCTGCATGCCCCATTCTTGAAGCAGGGCATGGATTTTACTCTCCTGGCTGAGGAGAAAACCAGTACTGTCAGCTGTGCGTTCAACCTCCACTCCCAGGTAACGATTGACAGGACCAAGACATTTAAGGGTGAATGCCTTTTTCAGTTGTTGTGTGACCTGATTGATCTGTTGTTCTGTTCGTGCAAGAACTAGCAGGTCATCAACAAAACATAGAAGAACACACAATTTTTCCCCTTTTCCCTTCTTGAAAAGGCATGGATCAGCTGGGGAGGGTGTGAACCCTAACTTTTGCAGCTGCTCCTTAAGGCATAAGTGCCAATTTCTTCCACTTTGCTTCAACCCATAAATCGATTTCCTGAGACGAAAATGTGAGTTGTCACATTGCACCCCTGGGGGTATTGTGATATACACTTCTTCCTGCAGTTTTGCATGCAGGTACGCTGTTCCCACATCAAAGTGATGCACTTGGAAACCTCTTCTAGCTGCGACAGCAAGCGCTGCTCGAAGCGTTGTGGCTGAGAGCGTGGGGGAGTAAATTTCCTCGAAATCTACACCTGGGATTTGCTTACAGCCACGAACCACCAAACGTGCTTTCTTTAAGGGCTCAGCACCTTCCTGATCCTTTAGAACAAACACCCATCTGGAATCAATTGCATGCTTTCCAGCTGGTAATTTTGCTGGTTCAAAAACCTCCAGGTTGTGCATTGCCCTCAATTCAGTTTGAATAGCCTGGAGCCATCCTTCCTTCTCGGGTTGCGGTAACTCCAAGACATCTTGGTATGTCTGGGGTACCTTTCCCACCTCCACCTGATAGGTTAATCTCTGAGGTGGCACTCCACGCAAAACCCTAGGAGGAAGGATGCGTCTGGTTGGAACAGCCGGTTCTGGAGTGGTTCCCTCTGAGGAAGTGCTTGTGTCCAAGCCAGGACTGGCTTCCCCCGCTCCCCCCCCTTCCAGCAGCCTGTTAGAGCTTGCTGGTGTGGCAGGACTCTCTAGAGTTCTCTGAGGTGATGCTGCCTGCTGATCAGGGATGCTTTCTAATCTTGCCTCCCCCCCACTTTCTCCAGCCTCACTGGGGATGCTGACTGTTTGTTCAGCATGATCTGGCAGCATACTTTGCTCAGAGAAATCATAAGAGTTGGAAATGGTGACCGTTCTGTGGTCAGGATTGAGAAATTTGAGCGCTTTGCAATTTGGTTCTACTCCAATGAATTGCAGCCTCTTGGCTCGCGGTGCGCCTTTCCTGCGTGTCTCCCGATCTGCATGGACGAAAGCATGTGACCCAAACGTCTTTAGGAATGCGAGATCGGGTGGTTTACCGTATAGCTTGGTGTAGGGGACCCCTTCAATTGTACGGTGATACACACGATTAGAAATGAACACAGCATATCTCATCGCTTCTCCCCACAATCCTCTGGGCAGTTTTGATTGCTCCATCAGCGCTCTGACCATGCTCTGGAGCTCCCCATTTTTTCTCTCCGCCACCCCATTGTGTTCTGGGGTGCGAGGTGCGGTGAGTCTGTGAGTGATGCCCTGCCTTTCCAACCAATGAGACATCTCCCCACTGAGAAATTCACCTCCCCGGTCGGTTTGAATTGCCACTACGGGATGCTCAAACCGTCTCTCCACCCACTTGACCCAATTGCGAATTTTATTAAACGCCTCAGACTTTTGACGCATCAAATATGCAAAGCTGTACCTGGTAGCATCGTCCACAACGGTAAGAACATATTGCGCCCCCCCCAGCTGTCTTTTTCAATGGCCCAATCAAGTCCATATGCACCAGCTGGAAGGGAGTCTGAGTCTGGCGGCTGCTGCGCTTCGGGATGCTTGCGCGATGCGATTTAGTGATTTTGCACACCTCACAATCTACAAATGCGTCGCAATCTTTCAAGTCCATTCCGCGCACAAGTTCAGCTGTCTTCTTCACGTAGTCATGGTTCAAATGTGCTAGGCGCAGATGCCACAGATGCGGGCAGAGTCCGTGCTTCGGTTGATTGAAGAACGCACTTGCCTGCTGCTTTTCCTTCGCCTGCGCTCCAAGCACAAACAGCCTGTACACTCGGGGTACAGTCACGCAGAGATTCCCCCTTTTCAGGGTGCAGGTGTTGTCTTGGAAAGTAATTGTAAATCCTTCTTCCTGGAGACTGCCAAGGCTGAGCAGATTCCTGGACATCGTTGGCACGCACAGCACATTTTTTAAGGTGGTCTGCAGTTGAGGCAGAAACACGTCTCCAGCGCAGCTCACAGGAGCTGCTTTCCCATTTGCGAGAGCAACAGTTTCACGGTCAGTCTCGCGCCTACTCGTGAGTAAGTCTGCAGAAGTCACAATGTGATGACTTGCTCCCGAGTCAAGCAACCAGGATTCTCGCGTGCGCACCCCTTCCGCTGAACTCACAAACGCGATGCTCGCTTTGGGTTGCTGTGCATGAGGCTTTCCTTGCCCTGTGCTCTGCTCATCATGGGGCTTTTTCTTCTTCTTGGTTCCTCCTTTCTTCTTGGGGCATTGGAGGGCAAGATGATGGATGGAACCACACACATAGCACTGGCGCACACTGGAGCATACCTGTGCCTGGGACTCATTTCTGGGTTGCTGCTGCTGCTGCTGCTTTTTCCCAGAATTGTTGTTTTTCCCTTTTCTGAATTCACGCTCTCTTTGATTGTCTTTCCTTTTGTCTGCTTCCTCGAGAAGCCGTGCGACCACAAAGGTGACAGTCAATTGCACTGCTGGGATGCTTTCCAAAGTTAGGGTAAACATGTCCCACGTTTCATCCAAGGAATTGAGGATCGCAAACACTTTGAGGCGCTCCTCCACATGTTCCCCGACTGCTTCTAGGTCTTTGGGACTCGAGGAAGAAGTAGGTCTAGCCCAAGGTTGTCAGAAAAGAACTTCATTTGCCTAAAATCTTACGAGCATCCATGTATAGGAGCCCCTCTGGGTATCTCCAGGCGTAATTGTGCTGCTTTTCCAGGCATATGATTTCTAAAGGCTATTCCACAAGACTTCCAGCATTTCAGGTGAGTCATGCGGTGGTAAAGGTAAAGGTTTCCCCACGACCGAATGGTCTAGTCGTGACCGACTGTAGGGGGCGGTGCTCATCTCCGTTTCAAAGCCTGTAGAGCCAGCGTTTTGTCCAAGGACAAGCTTCCATGGTCATGTGGCCGGCATGACTCTACACCGTAGCGCACGGAACGCCATTCCCTTCCCACCGAAGTGGTCCCTGTTTATCTACTGGCATTTAGGTGCTTTTGAACTGCTAGGTTGGCAGGAGCTGGGACCCGCCTGAAATTGGTTCGTGACCCACTGTTTGAGAAACACCGGGTTAGTTGTTTACTAGTACTGGTTACCAGGAAAACCCTGGTAATTAGCAAGAAATAAACTAATTGAAAGGTAATTAAAAAGAAAGGTCTTAAGACCCCGCTGAAAGATTGCTAATGAGGGAGCTGTTCTTAATTCCAGGGGGAGGGAATTCCATGACTGTAGGTGGCAGTGCTCATCTCCGTTTCTAAGCCAAAGAGCCACCGTTTGTCCTGAGGGCAAGTTTCCATGGTCATGTGGCTGGCATGACTATATGCCAAGGTTAATGGAGCGCCATTACATTCCCACTGAAGTGGTCCCTATTTATCTACTTGCATTTTTAGGTGCTTTCGAACTGCTGGGTTGGCAGGAGCTGGGACAAGTGACAGGAGTTCACTCCGTCACGTGGTCTCGAACTGCCAACCTTCCGTTCAGCAAGCTCAACAGCTCAGCGGTTTAGCCCACAGCGCCACCACGTCCAATCGTTTGAGGTGACCACCTTGTTAATCTGTGGTGGTGGTGAGTGTTGGCCAGGGTAGGCTGCCCTTTGAACCCTCAGCACCCACGGCAGTGCTGTAACTCCTGATACGTTGTCAGGGAGGCCTGGTGCAAGGGTTTGCCTCTCACTTCCAGTGGCCCAGCACCAGCCTTTAGTTGACTGGATGGGTCAGTGCAGTCTGTTCTTCCCTCTTTCTCCCACTTCTGTCGCATGTTGAAGGTTCGTGGGCCCAAGGACCTTCCAGCCACAGTGCAGGTTCTAGGATAATGGCAGCAGGACTGAGCAAGCTTTATGGTGCCTCAAGGAGGGCGGGATCATGCTCCTGCCTTTTGTAGACATTCTGGACCTGTAGTCATAGAGGCAGTGGCAGAAGAGGGGATGCCCTGAGCGAGAGAGAGAGAGAGAGAGAGAGAGAGCCCTGGAGGTGTGGGGACGTGTCTAGGATTCCAGGGATGAGCACTGCTGGCAGCAGTGGCTCCGGTCCTTGCCAGCCATGATGCAGAGACTCAGTGCGCGTGTTGCGGTCAGCCTGTGCCCTGCCTGCGGTTCAGGCGTCATTCGCCAGCCTGCCAGCTTGGTTGCTGTGTCGCGTTTGGGCAGCCGGCTTTTAATCTGTGCATTGATTCCTTGACTCCATTAATTAATCGGCGAGGCTTTCCAGAAAGAGCTTGGCGGCGGTCCGACAGTTTGAGTAAAATGTGCATGCTTGTGTTTTGTGTGCAAAAACAAAAAACCCTCCACACTGTCTTGGCAGCATTGATAACAGGATGGCGAATTTTCTCTCCCCCCCCCCGCCTGTCTGTGCGCGCATGTGCTTTCTTTCCACTATCCCTGAAACTTGCAAAGCTGTCTCACTGTCTTGGAAAAAGCTGAGATCTGTGGTGGAAAAGCCACGGCTAATCCTCTTGGTCTGGATTGCAGTTGGGCAGGGGTTCTCGCGGAGGGGGGAGAGAGAGAGAGGATGATGCATTGAAAAGAATGAGCCCCCGGGGACGCTGTGAGAGTTTGATCCCCATTGTGTCTTCCCAGTCCACAGCTGCTCCTTGTCCATTCATTCCCGCCGCCACCCCCCTGCCCGACAAACATGTGCAGTGACGCGGCAGAGCTCCGTTCTTGGCCTGCATCTTTCAGAAGAGGAGGCGGTTCTTGGTCTGAGCTGGTCTTCCCTACAATTCTGCAAACCCTCGGAGTGCTTGTCGATATCTGTGGAAAGCGTTAAGACACCGAAAGGGTTTTCCCTGTTGTCTGTCCAAGGTGGGGCCAAGCACTGAAATGCAGCAGTATTTCCATTCAGAAACCCAACACCTAGGACCAGGGCAGTGGTGGCATCTAAATGATTTAAGAACAGGAACTCACTTTTGATTGGCACGTGTCAGGACCCGCCCACCAGAAGTGATGTCATAAGCCGGAGGCTGGCGGAGCCAGGTCTACCCGCGGCTGGTTCCTATGGGTAGAGTCGCTCCCTTTCACCCTCTGAGTGCCGGCCAACCAAGTAGAAAAGCTCTTTGCCGAGGAATCGGGAGGGGGGAGGGGGGGAAGCACCGTGGAGTGAAGTGGGCGGAGTCAGCCCTAATTTTAACAAGTGGAACTGAGTTCCCCTGCGTTCCCCCTGCATGACATCACTGGACCAGGGTACTCTCTGCAACGCGCTCAGTCCCCTCCCTGCTTTTGCGATACAATTCTCACTTGAAAGTGGTTTTGTTCCACACTGCGGTGTTCCAAAGTTGGCCAGCAGTTCACAGTCTTCCGACCTCCACATTCCCCGTGGCTGCCCATCGTAGGACTGCCGGAAGCTGCTTCTGGGTTGCGCTGAGCCCACGACCCTCGTCCTTGGCCTTGTCGCGTCACAGAACGTCTTGTAGCGGCAAAGGTCTGCTTGGTGGCATCATAGGAAAGTGCTCAACAAGCCCACCACTTGAGAGGGAGTTACTTTGCCCATCTGTAACAGCACTGATGTCATTCTAAGCAAGCAGTTCTGCGCAAAAGTTCAGTTCCCAGGAGCGAAACAGCAACTTGAAGTGAGGACGTGCTGTTCAGGTTGGCGTCTCAAAATCTGTGGGCTTTATGTTCTTGCCCCTGCAGATGTGAAACCCACGAGGGGAAGTCTGCCCTGACTCACAATGTGGGGGGCAGCCTGTGGAGCAATCTGCGGTCTGCTGGTAATCCGGGCAGCGCAGTGCCGAGCGGCTTGGGATAAGAGGATTCCTCTACTTTCTCTGGCGCTTGGGCAGTGGGTCTAAGAGGGTCAGAGAGCGTTTAAGGTGAGGGTGGCTGTGACCAGCGGCGTCATGCAGCCGGAACGCTGGGAGGGACGAACGGGTGAGCGGCAGCCCACCCGTTGCGTCACACTCTGTTTTGCCGTCTTCCCCGCCCCCGTGGGGCGGGGAAGACGGCGAAACGAGCGTGACACAACAGGCGGGCTGCTGCTCACCCGTTCGTCCCTCCCAGCGTTCCGGCTGCATGACGCCGCTGGCTGTGACTCTGTGCTGGCCGCCGGTTTCCCTTTGGTTGCCAGTGGAGTTGGGAGTGCCTCTTGGCTTCTGTAAGGGGCTGGAGTCGATTCCACATCGGAGTGAGCCGCAGTAGGCAGCCAAATGGACAAAGGACCCTTCCCAGGCAGCCAAATGGGCAAAGAGTGTGCCAGCTCTTTCCAGGGATTAAAATCACGTTAAGTTATGTTGTGCTTCCTCTACAACATGGAAGATTTCAAGCATCTTTCCAGGCTGCCAGAGAGCTTGTTCAGAGGTGTGTGTGGTGCGCTGTGCGGGCCTACTCAGAAGTGCCAGTCCTGTGTGGGCCTACTCAGAAGTAAGTCCCATTACAGTAAATGGGACTTAGCCACAGTTAAGTGTGGATGGGCTTGCAGCCCAAGTGGGAGCGCGCAAAAATCAGACTGCAGGCAATTTTGTATTGGGGCATCCGGAAAGTGCTTCCATGCACAATTCGGGGAAAACCCACTAGGTAGCAGTTAAAATGGTAAAAATAGAATATGACCCGTAAGCAAAATGGCAGGTGATGACGCTGAGAGTTGCTAAAAGTATAAAAAGCGCAGAGTGATTGCGTGCAAGTCTTGCTCGGTTTAACCTAAAATCTGGTCAGGGAAGGTGCCCTTCTAAGTCTTCTTAGGGATATTGTTGCAGAGCTGAGCCCCCTCACCTTTGGCTACCTGCCTCACCTTGGAAGGCAGGACAGCAGCCCGGGAAGAGACATGGAAGATGCTTTGTGTTCTGCAACCAAGCACAGTTGTGCTGCCTTTGGGATGCTAGGTAAGGGCCAATGGGGGAAGGAAGCAGTGTGGCCTAATGACTGTGTTTGGCTGTGTTTGGCTATGGCCAGGTAGCCTTGAGTTCAGATTCCAGCCATGATGTTTAGGTAATCGGGGGTTGGTCACCCTAACCTAACCAGCCTAACCTAGGGCTGTTGTGAGGATAAAATGCCGGGGAGAAGCTATGTGCCCTGCCCTGAGGAAGGATGGTGTATAGGACGGAAGATTAAAAGACAAGTGCTGCCTTGACATCTGTGCGGATAACATTCCTGGAATCCCCATCGATAAATGAAATCCGCAGGTCAGGGCACCCACCCCTCTGGGCATGATCAGAGCTGCCAAAAACCAGAAGGGACATTTTTAGGCCTTAAGAGGCGCTGCCTTCCTGGTCCTCAGAACATCATCCAGACGTGTCCGGCGCCCAGTGGAAGGTACAGGTAGGTTTGGAGTTTGCTGTTAGTCAAAAACTTGGGTCCCGAATCCACGGATAAACAATCTGGACCTGTACTTAGCTAATAACACTTATTTGCCCTTCCATGGTGGTGCTGGCTGAAAAATCTTTTCCCATAGGAGTAGCTGTTTATAAATGCAGCAATACCTTGACTTTCATTCAGGGTGCGTTCCTAACCTGGAGTTAGGCCAGCAATGTTTGGCTGGCATGAGAGACGCTGTAAAGTATGTTTGGGCCACTCTTGGAGTTGGAGAGACCAGCACACAGATGTGCACCACTCCGAGAGTGGTCCAAATGTGCTCTATGGTGGCCCTTGTGCTGGCCCAACCTTGCTGGCCTAGCTCCAGGTTAGGATTGCACTCTCACTTGACTTTGATTGCTCTGCTCTTACAGCCATTTTCAACTATAACCGCATTTCAGATTTTGTCTGTGTGCTTTCCTTTTTCATCTGATTTCATCCAACTGTCCACGATGGTTGTCAACGTTCCTATTCTTCCTTTTATTTATTTTTATTTAGATTTATTTAGACACGTATTCACATATTCACTATATAATATGTTACATAGTTAGTTACCGTATTTCCCCAAGTATAAGACGCACCTTTTTTCAAAAAATTGGGGCGCTAAAAACTGGGTGCGTCTTATACAAGGGGGTGTGCTGGGCAGTGCTGCGTTCTCCGTGTTCCCGCTTGCCTTAAAGAGCCGGCAGCAGCGCTCCCGCTTCCTATGCTGCCTCCTATGCTGATTTTCAAACGCAAAATATTTTCTTTCAAATTTCTGGCCCCAAAATTAAGGTGCGTCTTATACATGGGTGCGTCTTATACATGGGGAAATACGGTATTTCTGTTTTTCACCAGTCAAAATAAAACTTGCTAGCTGACTAAGGCTGTGCTTTGACATTTCTCCATGCGTGACCTTCATCCATGCTCTGGTCCCTCACCAGATGAGTGCAAAGTATTGCTGTATTTATCCTGCCTTTCAGGTCTTGAGTCCTTGCCAAGTGGCTAACAGATTTGTCAAGCCATAAAATATATGTAAGTAGTTTCGGTAAAGGATATGATCATAATCGGGTAAAAGCTGTCTTTTAAAAGTTTTCCAGAATGAGTGAGCCTTAATAAGTGCTTAGATGAGAAGCTGACATGTTTCCCTAAGGAACAAGTTCCAAAGCTGCAGTTTTACCTTTTGAGAAAGTCTTATTACAGGTACAGGCATGCCCTGGTATCCGCTGGGGTTCCATTCCAGCAGTGACACCCCCCCTCGTGGATACCTGAAACTGGATACTGGGGGCGCCTTTTTAAAGATAGGGGGACATAAGTGGTTTTGCAACAAGGTGAAAAAAAAGAGATCTGCTTAATGTTCTCCTATCTTTTTAAATAAGTATCCGTGGTATCTGGGAATAACTGAAACCGTGGATACTGGACACCTCTGTACCTGCCAATGGTGTTTGCATGAAAGGTGGGCCAGGGAGCAGGACCTGAGAGGTAGATCAAAGATAGATCCTGTAGATCTACCAGAACAAGCCTGATTGGTTCAGTCAGTTCATTAGTCGTGACTGCCTTTTGAGAATCCTGGCAAATAACATGTCCTTTGTGTCTACCGCTTGGTCTGAAATGACTCGAGTTTCTAATCTAAACTCAGATTTAGGAAGGCAGGATTAAGGGCGCAATCCTAACCTGAAATTAAGCCAGCCCAGTTAGGCCAGGAAAGTTTGGCCGGCCAAGATGGCCCCGATCCTGGCTGCTGCTGTGCACGTGTGCCTGCAAATCTGCAGGTGCAGATCCGAGCAGCCCCATAGGGATGACGAGCTTACCCGGGTGCAAGGGGAAAACCTCCCCTTGCCCTGTGCTGAGCTGCTGCCGCCTCCTGCTGGGCTTTGGATATGGCCCTGCTGTGCCAGCCTTGCCAGGCCAGCACTGTTTAGGATTGGGCTGTCAGACGCTGTGCCCAGTTCATAGTCAGGCTTCCTTCGTGGTCTGGGGTGATGTCTGAATCCAGCATCTCTAGTCCTGCCCCTCCTGCTAGCAGTTAACGTGAGTGTGCCTGTGATCTTCCTTCTTTTACAGTCTGCCGCCAAGGACAGAGGTGGGCTTGGTTGTTGGTGGATTACAGGCCACCATCATCCTTGCCATACAGGTCCAGTGTTCAGATCTGATTTTTCGCCCACTTTGTTAATCCACACAACTGATTAGCATCTGCTTGCTTGGTTGCCTTCTCCCACCTCCTCCTCCAGCCACATTAAGCTTCTCTCCCTTGTGGGGCTTGTAAATCATGGCATATCGTTGGAAAGAAGGGCAGAGTGCAGTGGTGTCGTGCTGGACAATTCCGGCAGGAGAAAAGAGGCCGGCTCTTTGGAGATGGGCGCTGGCCTCTGGGTGACCTGAAGGAAATTTGTTCAGCAGGGAGGCAGGGGGGGTAAAAGGCCGGGAAGGAGGGGTTGGTAGAGTTAATTGATGGGGCCTATAACTGCCTATAACCCTCCTGTATGCATTCACATTGGATGTGGTGCTGCTGCGGATTAAACCGCTGTTGCTGAGCTCGCTGACCGGAAGGTTGGGAGTTCAAGGCCATGCAACCTCTGTTGCTCCCATCGCTTGTCCCAGCTCCTGCCAACCTAGCAGTTCGAAAGCACCTAAAATGCAAGTGGATAAATAGGGACCACTTCGGTGGGAAGGTAATGGCGTTCTGTGTGCCTTGGCATATAGTCATGCTGGCCACATGACCACGAAGCTTGTCCTTGGACATACGCCAGCTCTTCGGCTTAGAAATGGAGATGAGCACCGCCCCCTACAGTCGATCATGACTAGACCATTCGGTTGTGGGGAAGCCTTTATGCATTTATGGGGCACACTATAAAAACTTCTTAAAAGAGCCACCTGCACTTTCTCCCCTCTCTGAAGCGCCCCAAGGGGTAGGAATCCACCTGATGCAGTTTCTTTCTCCCCACATCTTCCAGCAGGATTGGCCTGGATCTCCACATGGCTCCAGAATAAACTTTTGGAGATCTGAGTTGGTAGAATAGATTGCACGTTTTCAGGCAGTAGGTGGGAGAATCCCACTTGACAGTTATGTTCTCCCATTTTTAAGAATCTCGCCAGTAGAAAATTAGCACAGCAGGGTGCCCTGGCCTCAGAGGGGGCGCCGGCTGGCCGGAGGGGCACGCGCCGGGTGCCTGGGCGAGCAGCGGTGGGGCGCACCAACCGCGGGCACCCTGCGCGGCGGGTGGGCGGGCGGCCGAACGCAACAGACAGGCTGCCAATCAAAGTGTAAGTCCCGCCCAGCGTTTCCTCTCCTTGTTTTTAGATGACATCACTGCCCCTGCATCACTGCCCCTCAATCATGTATCCCCCCAGGCACCTTTTTTCTAGACTGAAGAGTCCCAAACGCTGTCACTTTTCCCCGTAAGGGAGGTGCCCCAGTCCAGTCATCGTTTTGGTTGCTCTCTTCTGTACCTTTTCTAATTCCACTGTGTCAGCTGGTCTCCACTGGTGGGTTCTCTGGCTTCTAAGGTTGTCCCAGTTGTCCCTGGGGCTGAGCCTTCCCTGAGGTCCACCTTTGGCCTCAGCTTTTTGAGGTGGGGGCAGCTTTTGGCGTACCACTGAAGCCACCTGGAGGATGTAGGCTAGTCCTGGTTGTCTCCTTAAGAGGGAGGGATCCTTTGCGGAGAGACTGCACTGGTAAATCACCCGTTGGGTGTGCAGAAGATCGCAGGTTCAGTCTCTGGATGAGTCTGTAGGTTAGCTATTTTTCAACCACCACCGCTGCACACTGGTCCACAGGAGTTTGGGGAGAGTCATTTGTTAGTAGGAGGATTGTAGTAGTTAGTAACTACTAACTCATTATAGTTAGTAGGGCCATTAGGGGATGTGAGACCCTTGCCAGCAGCATGGTGTGCCTCATCACTTGTAAAAAAAAAACAAAAACCCTGATGATGCGCCTTGACAATTTTAGCACCTTGTCAGTGTGCCGTGAGATGAAAAAGTTGCTCTGGGTCAGTGATGGTGAACCTGTGACACACGTGGTGACACACCAGCTTTCACCAACACCTGGCAACAACTGAGTTTGTTTTACTCAGTATTTCATTTTTGTAATGAAATTATTTGACATTTGACTCTTTTGACGTAATGCGTAGCACCACACATGATTGGACTGTATTTTTTTAAAATAAATAAATGAATAAGTAAAAAATTTCTGTTTTGCGGGGTGGGTGACATGCCTGACTCAAATTGGGCATTTTCTGAATTTTTGACATGCCAAGCCCAAAAGGTTCACCATCACTGCTCTAGGTAACGCCGGGAAGGGGTGCTGGAGAGCCACATCCTGCTCAGGATCTGGGTTCAAATTGGGCTGTTTGCTACATTCACCAGTTCAGTTCAGATCTCTTCGTGCTGGCAAATGGAGCCCTGCTCTCCGGAGACCGGCCCTTCACGCTGCCTGCTTTGATGGTTCTCATACCTGGAGGAAATCTGTTGGAAGAAATGGCGTTCTGAGCTTCCCGAGGTGGCTGGACTGGATTCCTCCCGTCTTCCCGAGCTCTGCAAGCCGCCAGGTTGCCCGCACTGTGCCCGTCTCCGCACAACTTGCAGGCTTGACAGGCCTCTCCTGGGCTATTTTTAGGCCTCGCCTTCGGACTGCGCTGCCTGCTTGCTGTCCCCCAGGGCAGAGGGCGGTGAGCTCCTGCCTTTTGTTTCCGCGCCCAGCCAGAGGCCCCAGGAGATGAACTCTTTGGAGAGGGCGAGCCATCTGGCAAGGGAAGGGTTCGGGAGGGAGCAGGATTCCTTCCAGGATTCCTTGAGGGGTGGGCGGCTGGAAGAGCCACCATTGGCCTCCTTTGTAGCGTCCTGGGGGCTTCTGTTGGGGATGGATTTGAACTCGAGACCCAGCCCTGCCCCTTCGGAGCGGCTTCATCCCTTTTTATTTGGTAAACCCAACCCCTGGCCCTCCCTTAACATTTAATAGGCACGAATTGAAGCCATGGACCGAACAATGTGGCTGACTCAGATAATCGCCGCGAAGGAAAATTACATTAAAATCTCTTCATGACACAAGTAGTTGTCAATATGAGAGTAATTTTTTTTTACTTCTAGACTATTAAGAGTATTTTTTTTAACTTCTATACTCACCCCCCCCCCAAAGAAAAAAAACAAATTCTGTTAATGTTCAGTACTCACTGAACGGTCGTTTTATTGAGGCGATGTAATGAGAATACATGAATCTTTCCGTGGAAATTAAGTCCCATTTTTCGTTCAGCGATTCGCACACCCGTATGCAGAACACGCAGGCATGCTTAAAGACGTTGAAATTAACTTTTACACGCGTGCAGGGAGATTTTTATTCGAGAATTCGCGGCAATCCTCCTCCTTCGCGGCAATGATCTGAGTCAGCCATATTGTTCGGTCCATGGCTTCAAGAATGTGACGTCATGGCTTCTCCAGTGTATAATAACTCCATGGGTAAACCCAACTTCCTTGGGCCTGAGCAGCTTTGCCAGCAGATCAGTACGAAGGCTGCCTCCCCAAGCGGCCGCTGCCCTTGCCTGCCCGCCCCAAAGTCCCATCACCTCCTTCTGAGTGGACTCCAGCCTGAGCCACACGCACTGCGGAACGGGGTACTTGGCGAGGTGGCGCTGAGGCATGGACAGGGTGCCTGACCCACATTCGTGCCTGTCTGACCAAAGGCCACGGGGGGCTCATGGCTGCTGCAGTGTCCCCCAATTGCCTGGCAAGCCACGGCCCCTGGGACGCTTTGGGGGCCATGGTGAGGAGGGTAGCATCCAGCGGCGTCATGCAGCCGGAAAGCTGGGCGGGAGGAACAGGTGAGCGGCAGCCCGCCTGTTGCGTACCGCTCTGTTTCGCTGTCTTCCCCGCCCCTGGTTATCCCTGCCCTTGTTCTCGCACTGGGTTCTGGGTCTGTGGGAATTCTTGGCGCACACCAGGGAGAGCATGAAGGTGGTCCTCTGATGTTGCTTCTTCTCTGGTAGGCTCTGCTCAGCAGGGAGGCTGCAGTGGGACATCCTTTTCCCCAGCACTACTGGCGTTGCTGGGGGGGGGGCAGGAGGGTCACCTTGCCCCAGGTAGTAGTGATGATGATGATGATGATGATGATAAATGCCAGCATTTATATACCACCTTTCTTGTCATTGTATTTCTCCCCCGGCTTTAATCCCGGCTGCTTACATAGGCAGGCTTTTTCAACTCCATGTAGGCATTGGTACAATCATAAGTTCTGACCTTGCATAGAATGACAGGGTGCCGTGCCATGGAAGGGTGTCTTAGAGGCCCCCGAAAGGCAGTTTTCGGCCAAACTGGAAGTGCCTTTTGGAGGCCTTGTATAGGGAGATGGTAAAAATTGGTTAATTTTTGGGTTCCAGGAGCTGCACCGCTGTCGAGCATCGTTTTGCAACTCCTCTTGCCGCTATTCCCCCACCCCTTGCTGGAGCCCAGAGCCTGCTGGAGAGTACGTGTCCACTGCCTCGTTCCTGGGGTGTGTGTGTGATGTTGGGGGAGACTGATGCAAGCCCTGCAGGGCTGTTGCCACCGGCCGATTGGCACACTTACTCATGCTCCCTGCACTAACACGAGAGAATGCAGGCTGTACGAGCCTCTCCCTGACCTCCTACATCTCCTCTTGCAGGGAGATTTTTGTACACGCCGAGAGCAATCTGAGACAGCACATCTCGCCCGTGGCCTGAAGGTGGCTCAGGCTGTGCCACCTTATTCTGCTTTCTGTGCAGGCGAGGCCTTTGTTCTGCAGGACAGTGAATGCCCACGTGCAGTTCAGGGTCCATTCGTGAAGTATGGTTTTTTAAAGAGAATCTCCACCCACTTTGGCTGCTCTCTGCCCCTCCCATCTGTGTTTGTAGACATGTGGTGTCCAAGCTTGGTGTCCACCATCCTGAGGGAGAGAGAGAGAACCTAAGTCTGGAAAAACATGTTTTTTGGGGGAAGGGGATTCATTGATTTCAGCTTCAGAATTTGGAAAGAAGGTTGTGCATTGGCCGTGTGGGAAAATGCCAAAAGGTGCTCTGAAGAATGAGGCTCTGACTCCCCCCCCCCCCCAATTCCTCCTCCAGCTTTCCCTTGTTCCTCAGCCTCCTTGGCCACTGTCTGTCCTTCCTGTGCTCACCATTGGACTGTCTCTCGGACATAATATTTGGGACTTGGATTCAGTGGCGGATCTAGGGGGGGCAGGGGGGGGCAAGAGCCCTGGGCGCTGTCTTGGGGCCACCTAGGGGGGCGCCAGTGGCCCCCGCAACATTGTGCGGGTAGACCTGCTCTTTCAGCCTAACTTTGCCGTGCCTTTTTTGCCTAGTTAAGCGCCATATTTTTATTTAGGTTGGTTCCTTCGGGAGAACCTGCAGGGCCGCACTCTGGCACTACCAGAGCTTTGGAGTTCTTCAGAGACTTTGCCTCATTTTGGTGTGGCCTAGTGTGCTAAAGTGGCCTAGAGTGTGGCCTAGTGTGCTAATGGACCAGGTGTGGCTACCTGTGATACTTCCCTGCAGGAAGACAGTGCAGGTGGCTCCTCTTTATCGGCAGATTTGGAGCCTGCGGGTTTGACCTACTGCAGGTTCCAATCCCGTGACTGGAAGAACCACTAAGGAACCTCCTGGCCACAACCAAAACCTTGTTCTGGTCACATCCAGAGGCGACTTATCCGGATTTAGTTACCTGTGGGTTTTGGGATCTGTGGTTTGTATGTGTTTCCCCCATGGATACCAAGATCCAACCTGTCTACAGAAAGCTCTTGGGTGAACACTCTGAAAAACACCCTGTGAATGTCACGTGTTTCTCACACCTCTCTTCCCTCTCCTTTTGCATCCAGCCGCTGCTGCGGGCACTTACCTGCCACCCCTGCAGCAGGTGTTCCAAGCTCCTCGCCGGCCCGGGATAGGAACCGTCGGGAAGCCCATCAAGCTCCTTGCCAATTACTTCGAGGTGGACATTCCCAAGATCGACGTCTATCACTATGAGGTGGACATCAAGCCTGACAAGTGTCCGCGCAGAGTCAACAGGTAAGGCAAGTATTAGCGTTGAGCAATTTCTCCCCCTGCCTAGCCCCCTTCTCTGGGAAGAAGCAGGAGGACGCGGAGAAACGTGTGCCGCGGGCCCTGCCTTCTCCAGCCGTCCCCATCCCTGGCCACCATTCCTGGCTTGTGGGCTTCTGCAGATACCTAGTAGCAGCGGCGTCATGCAGCCGGAACGCTGGGCGGGAGGAACAGGTGAGCGGCAGCCCGCCCGTTGCGTTCCGGTCCGTTTCGACATCTTCCCCGCCCCTGCAGGGGAAGGGTCTTCCCCTCCATCCCCCCTCGATTCGCCACCGCACCCCCAGGACGCCCCTTCTCCCCAGTGGGCTGCAGACTCACCAGAGCGGCTGCTGACTCCACGTGTGTGGCTGGAGGGAGCGAGGAAGGGGGCTGTGCAGGACAGGACTTCCCCACTGCAGCCCTTCCCCCTTCACACCCTTAGGAATCCGTAGTTGCTCCCTTTAACCCTCTGAGTGCCGGCCAACCAAGAAGGAAAGCTCTTTGCAGAGGAAAGGGGGGAGGAGGGGGGAAGTGCCACGGAGTAAAGTGGGCGGAGTCAGCCCTAATTTTAACAAGTGGAACTGAGTTCCCCCTGCATGACATCACTGCCTGCAGTCCAGACGCCACCACCACATCCACTGGCAAGGAGTTTCGCAGATTAATGGCATGCTGAGCGAGGACCTGCCTCCTTTTGCCTGCCCTGACTCTTCGTCTTGACGGTGAAACAGACCGGAACGCAACAGCTGTTGCGGGGGAAGACGGCGAAACGGACCGGAACACAGCGGGCGGGCTGCCGCTCACCCGTTCCTCCCGCCCAGCGTTCTGGCTGCATGACGCTCCTGCCTAGTAACCCTCAGCCAGCATGCTGCAGTTGTGCTGTGAGTGGTCTGCAGTTGTGGCATGGGCGTTTGCGGGAGGGGGGTGTCATTTATTAGTAGGGCCATTGGAGTACGTGAGCCTCCCTAGCAGCCCAGTGTGCCTTGGTGATTGTAAGCAAGCTGCCGGTTGGACTTGACAGTGTTGGCCCACGTCAGTGTGCCGTGAGAGGAGAAGTTTGGAAATCCCCACTCTGACTACTTGCCCTCGCTCCTCTTGCAAGCCGACTCTCGGGCGGGCAGTGATGTGGATTTCCTGTGCCCCCCCACTCTGCCTGCCTGCCTGCCTCCCCACCCGCCTCCGCGGGGTATTGAGTATCTCCCTTCCCTTCTCTGCCATGTGCTGGTGGCCCAGGAGGTCGTGGGGCTTTGGGCTTTGTCGCTGGCCGGCTTATAGCAGCTGTGTGATCTTGGCTGCGCTCCCAGAGTTTTAAAATAGCTGTCAAGAGTTTCGGCAGCTCGGCTGCTGTGAAAAAGTCTGCTCTGTTTTTTAGTTTAAAACTTGGGAGGGTCTGGGCAGAGTGTACACTCTCTCTCTCTCTCCTGAAAGAGTGAAAATTCTACAAGCAGTGTGTGTGGGTGTATGTACAGGCACGCATATGGAGAGGGTGTAGGGTGGAGTCCAGCCTTTTTATGCACTGATGTTTCATTCTTGGATTAGACTCAACACTGATGGCCACTGCAGATAAGGACCCTCCCGATCCCTGGAGAAAGGGAACAAAATGTCCCTTTACAATCCCTGTTCTATTAACTTCTTTTCTAAGGAGTCAGAACTGCTTTTTGCAGCTCGTTCTGAGAGAGGTTCCCCCCTCCCTTCACCCTGGATTGCTGAACAGTGGAATATGGAAGGGAGTAATCACTTTCCCATTCCATTTTTCAGGGAGCAAGGGCTAGAAGGGGGTCACTTTTCTCAAAGTGAGCGGCACAATAGTGGTTCTAATTGACGGCCTGACCTGTGTTTTGTTTTGTTTTAATTTTTATTATGTAACAGTTTTGGGTATCAGCAGGAGCTCCAGAACCAAACCCTAGCAGATACTGAGGGGTGTGTGTGTGTGTGTGTGTGTGAGACATCCTTCTATCTTTTCTAATCCCACCCTCATGCTGCTAGGATTGCAGCCAGTGGTGTCATTCAAATGATTTAGGAACAGGAACTCACTTTTGAGTTCAAATTCAAATGTTGAAAAACAACAACAAAAACAACCGGAAGCAGCCAGGGAGTCCGTTAGGATCTGGAACGCCCGTTCTGGTCCGTTCCCCCTGAATGACATCACTGAGTTGTAGCCAAAATGGGGTCCTATCCACAAAGATGTTTCTGGATTATCATTTTGAACTCCATAGGTTCAGCTTTTTTAAAAAAAGCTTTGCTTCTTAGGGAGTTTAAGGGTTAAAGCAACAGAATATGCAGAACATTCCTAGAGAGGCATCATGTTCCTGCTCAAGGCATAGGGTCAGGATTGGGAAAGAACTTTCAGTTTAAATGAAAGGACCACAGTTGTATGAGAGGATGATTGATTACAAACACACATGTACAGAGAAAGAGGACACACTGGGAAGAACTGATCTGGGGAGGGGAAGAGATGGCTGGCTGTTCTGTGCACGTACCCAAGAACCTAACCATGTGATCAGCATCATCATTCAGCCGGAACGCTGGGTGGGAGGAACGGGTGAGCGGCAGCCCGCCCGTTGCGTTCCAGTCCGTTTCACCGGGGCGGGGAAGACGGCGAAACGGACCGGAACGCAACGGGCGGGCTGCCGCTCACCCGTTCCTCCTGCCCAGCGTTCCGGCTGAATGACGACGCTGCGTGTGATCCAGGGTACACATACTCTGAAGTAGGCTTACTGAGAGGGGTGGGACTTCCTCTCAGGAAAGTGTGCATACTGTAATAAGACTGACTGTAGATATACCAGACTGTAGTGGAACAGTCTGGTTTATGCAGTTGTGGGCTCCCTCTCATTGGCCATTGTCAAGCAGAGATTAAATGGCCACCTGTCAGGGATGCTGCTGCCTTCACTGAACAGGAGGTTGGACTGGATGCCCGTTACAGGATGCCCTTCCAACTACTAACACTGTATGACGCTGAGCTCCTTCTAGGCTTAGAGGCGGTTGTGACCGCTGTCCCCATACGTGGCCCTATTCGGCGTGCAAAGCAGCTACGTCTTGTCTCTTCTCCTTCCCCCCCCGTCACGTATTTAATATATATTTATTTGCAGGGAGGTTGTGGAATACATGGTACAACACTTCAAACCTCAGATCTTTGGTGAACGGAAGCCGGTGTACGATGGGAAGAAGAACATCTATACCGTCACTGCCTTGCCCATTGGAAATGAGAGGGTAAGCAGGCAGTGATTCTTGGGAGGGGCAGTCCTGCGGTGTGTTGTTTGTAACAAAAAAGGCCAGAGCGTTGGAAAATAGGGCATCTCAGTGCTGTTCCTGCCCTTCTGTTGTCTACCTGATGTGGCAGTGCGCTCGTATTTTAAAAGTTCCTTTTAAGATTGGAGGTTTGGGAAGAACGACTTGGGCTTTTCCAGATGCAAGGCACACTTGCCCTCTGCTGTTGAGTAGCACCTTCCTCAAATGAGAACAGAAGAGTTATTATTTATTGACCAAATCTTGCTTTTCTCCCCATAAGGGCACCCAAAGTGGCTTACAGAACATCAAATTCCAGAAAAATACAAAGATCATTAAATCACCATTAAAACAATTACAGTATGTACTAAAAGCACCCTCATTATTATTATTAGTAGTAAACATGTATATGCTGTTCTTCAACCAAAAAAAGCAGTTTATGTATCAAGAAGTGGAAAAGATGGTTCTCTTCCGCAAACAGCTTACAATCAGGAAAGGACACAGCAGTATAAGTAAAAACCTGCTGGGACAGTTTCTCTCCCCCTGCTCAGTTTAGGCGAACCCCCATTTTAAAAGGTGTCTCTTTGCACCTTTAGCAGAGACCAGAATGCATTTTTTCCTTTGGAAGCCAGTATTCCTTTACAGCCAAACCTTCCCGAGAAGCCACGTGTCCTGACCTGTGATAGTTGGGTGTTCTTAGGAAGGTTTGGATTCTGCCTGTATGTTGGAATAGAATCTGGAATTCAGGGGAAAAACACACACCCCATGTTTTGCCAAATCCTCACTGGTGGCAGATCTGTCAGGGAAGAAATGTGGCAGAATGGCCTATTCTCAGAAGAGACATGCCCAGAACAGTAACTCATGCAGGAGCAGTGGGTGGGAGTCTAGCTCTTAGGGGAAGTGCAAGGAAGTGTGTCTCAGGGGTTGGAATCCTGGAAAGTGGCTCAGGCCCTGCCCTAACCACTGGACCACACTGCTTCCTTGGCCAATCCCTTGTTTGGCCTGATAATGCCCGGATGCCTCGCGCCCTTCCCGGCTCTTTGTCCTCATCTGTTCTTTGCTTGCAGGTTGACTTCGAGGTGACAATTCCTGGAGAAGGCAAAGACCGGATCTTCAAGGTCTCCATCAAGTGGATGGCGATTGTGAGCTGGAGGATGCTCCACGAGGCTCTCGTCAGCGGGCAGATCCCCGTTCCCCTCGAATCTGTCCAGGCCCTGGACGTCGCCATGAGGCACCTGGCCTCCATGAGGTAATCCTGTTTCTCACCTGCGGCCTCACCTGGGAAGGAGGGAGTAAAGAGCTGACACGTGCAGCATAACTCCCCGTCTTGGCAACGGGGGCCTTTGGCGGGCATGGGAGTTGCCTAGACAGGGCATTTGTTCTGTTGGAATGCCCCCCCCCCCGACTGAGAGATCTGGTAGGGCAGCAATTTTCAGTGTTTTTCTCCTCACTGCACACTGACCTCTGTGGCCGTCTTTGGTCTTTGCCTCACGTCATTTCCAGCTTACGGGAGACTCTTCCAGGTTCTGCGATTCTGTTTCCAGGACAAATGTATGTGGTAACGAATTGTCTGTCCTTCTGATATCTCTGAAGAGGACAGATAATTCATCCCTCTATTTCTAGACAGTTGCCCTAGAAACAGAAGCCGGAAGTGACATCGTGAGAGGCGAAGGCCCTAGACAAGGCCATAGGAGTCAGTGTGCCGTGAGAAGAAAAAGGTTGAGAAGTGCTCTGTTGGAGACTCTGGGTGTTCCCACAGAACACATTTCCCAGCATTACATGTGTGACTTGGTTTATAGTGAGTGGGAAGGGAGGCAAGAACTAACCAATGTGTGCTACAGATGGAACAGCAATGAGAAGCTTTAAAGCCTAGGAAAATTTTTGAGTTTTGTGCCTCAGAGCGCAATCCTAAACTGGAGTTAGGCCGGCATATGCTAAGCCAGCAAGGTTTGGCCAGCACAAGGTGTTTTTGGACTACTCTCGGAGTCAGGGAGGATGGCGCACGTCTGTGTGCTGGCCTCCCTGACACCTAGAGGGGTCCAAACATGCTTTATAGTGTCTTGTGCTGGCCAAACTTTGCTTTATTTACCTCATATTTACCTCAGAATTTTACCTCAGAAATTTACCTCAGAATGTCAGATACAAGGGAGTGGCGTTTGGACAACTCTCAGAGTCAGGGGAGATGGCGCATGTCTGTGTGCTGGCCTCCCTGACTCCTAGAGGGGTCCAAACATGCTTTATAGTGTCTCTTGTGCTGGCCAAACGTTGCCATCTTAGTTTATGCCGGCCTAACTTGGCGTAGGATTGCGCCTTCAGTCTATATTGGGGACCTCCAAACTCTGGCCCGAAGGCCAGCCTGGCCTGCTGGAATATTTATTCTGGACATGACACAACAGTGGCTAAACCTGCAGTTCTGGCCTGCAGCAATCAGTTTTCCTGCCGTTCAGTTGCAGAGCGGAAGGGATTCTCCAGCGGGAGGCTCTGCCATGGCATGGTGAAAAACTGGTTGCTGTGCACTGTTCCACCCCCAGAAAGATATTCCAGCAAACCCAAGGCTGGGGTTTGGAGACGGCTGGTCTAGTTCAGGGGTCTCCAGACTTTTCAGTTTGAGGGCTGCGTCGTATATTTTACAGATTTTCGTGGGCTGAAAAAAATCAGTGTTAGGAATGAAATTTAAATGAATGAATACATTTTACTTGGATCTTATTTTGTAATCAACACGATACGATTCAGAACAAAAGAGAAATGTGACATTCAGGGCAGTATTATTCTATTAGGCTGAAGCCCAGGGGCCCCACAGGGACTTGGGCCCATCAAGGTGACATGTCTAGGTATCAGCCTAATGCAGGGGTCTCCAGATCTGCCCCCGCCCCAGGGACTCCCCATCCAGCCCGCTGACCCACCAGCTGGCAAGAGACTACAGCAGAAGATTAGTCGAGAGGGTTAATGCCTCCATTTGCGTGAAGATAAGAGCTGAAGATCTGAAGTTCGCCAGTTCGGGACTACCGGAAGTCTCTGTGAGCCGCAGACCTGTAAATTGCGACTGATTAACAGCTGAGCTTCGGCTGCCTTGTGTGAGGGGGAGTTGTGCCGAAGTCAGCCGCTTCTCTGGTGGGAGCAGGGAAGACGCTTATCAGCCAGCAAGAAGACAAACGGGTGGCCAGAAAGAAGGACTAAATCCAGAAAGATCCATCTGTATGTGTGTAGTTCTTGGAAGATAGAACATTTCGGTAAAAATTGTACAAACCTTTGGGCTTCTGAATAAAGTCTGCCTGTGTAAACCGCCTTGAGTTATAGTCATTAGAGAAATCTGGTGACCTTAGAAAGGTGGTGTATAAATACGAGTATTATTATTATCCCCATCTTGCCAAGGTGAGGCTTGCAGAGCTCCCCCAGAACCATGTGGGGCAAGCCCCGCCTCCAGGGGTTGGGATGGGCTGCACGGGGAGGCTGCGTCGCTGGGGAGCCTCCGTGCCAGCCGGGGGGGGCCCTTCTGTGGGGGGTTCATAACTGAGACGTGGCTGGCTTCTCCGTTTCTCGCCCCTTGGAACCCTGCCTGCGTTTCTGCTGTTTTAGGAGTGGGGGTGGGTGGGGAGCAATCTGGGTTCGTTTGTGAGGAGAAGCCCACCTGCGGCCGGATTGCCCAAGGTTGGGGGCTGGCTGCAAAGATGGGCTTGTGTTTGGCTGTGCGTGTTTTGTAACAGGGCAATAGATGGGAAAGAGGGGTGCATTAGCTGAGCTGCAGAGGCCTTATTTGTAAAGGGGGAAGGAGAACCATGCCTGCCCGCCTGCCTGTTCGTCCACCAGGGGCTTCCATTTAGTGAGGCAGAAGCTTTCCTGAAGAGTTTCGGAGGGGGTTCAAAATATTCCAAAGCTGAGGGGCCTGGCACTGGTTAATATGGCCCTGGTGACATTTACAAAGAAACCATGCCAACTGAGAAATGATATACAGAGTGTCCACAAAGTCTCTTTACAATGTCAAGAAATCACGAAAAATGCAAATGATGAGATATGTTAATGATATCACGCCCCTAGATTTCGTTCTGTGGGGCTACGTTAAAGACATCATGTACAGAACCTGAAGCAAAGGATCACTGATGCCGTTGCCACCATGGATGAGATTATGCTACAGCGAACATGGCAGGAAATCGATTATCGTCTTGATGTGCTGCATGCAACCAATGGTGCACATATAGAGGTTTATTAATTGATGCAAAATAAACTTCAATATATACTAATATTGTATACTTTCCATACATACAATCAATCAATCAATCACTAGTATTTATATACCGCTTTTCAACATAAAGTTCACAAAGCGGTTTACAGCCAAATAATAACATTAAAGTTAAATGGCTCCCTGTCCCAAAAGGGCTCACAATCTAAAGGAATGGGGAACACCACCAGCAACAGCCACGAGAAAGACACTGTGCTGGGGTGAAGAGGGACAATTGCTCTCCCCCTGCTAAATATTAGAGAACACCACTTGAAAAAGTGCCTCTTGCCCAGTTAGCAGGGGTTAGCATGTATCTCTTCATTTGTTTTTGTAATACAAGTTTGAAATTGTAAAGAGACTTTGTGGACACCCTATATAATGAGGAAAATTTTTTTGCAGCAAGTCGGATAAAATCTTGTGGTGGGTCAGATTTGGTCCTGAGGCTGTAGTTGGGAGATCCCTGGTCTAGACGAATGTATTGGTTTGTCAACCTTCATGTCTCAAACTCATGTTCCTCAACTCATTTTGTCTCCCCAGGTACACCCCAGTGGGACGTTCCTTCTTCTCGCCCCCGGAAGGATATTATCACCCGCTGGGAGGTGGTCGGGAGGTCTGGTTTGGCTTCCACCAGTCTGTCAGACCAGCCATGTGGAAGATGATGCTGAACATTGATGGTAACGTCATGTTCACAGATACTTAAAGATAATTTGGTCCACCAGGGATGTGTGGTCATTAGAAGCAAGTGAGGCTCTGATTGCACGCACGCACACACACACCCGGCGATGCCCAATGGCGTGCTGGTGATCTCACAGTGCCCTGTCCCAGCTTCAGGAAAGTTCCGCGCCTCTCCTGAAGCTGGGACAAGGCTCCGTGAAGCTGCCAGTGCCCCACCTTCAGAGAACACTGCGGTATTCTTGTCGCAGTGGGGCTTCGGCACGTCTTGTCTCTGCTTCAGGGGAGGCTGTGAGCCTTCCCTGAATTTCAGAAATCTTGCACATTGGTGCAATGTGCCCTTTACGGCTCGGGCCCAGGGTATCTGAGGGACCGCCTCCTCCCATATAATCCTACCCGTACTCTGAGGTCATCTGGGGGGGGCCCTTTTGACTGTGCCGCCACTAGGAGAGGTGAGAGGGGTGGCGGCCAGAAATAGGGCCTTCTCGGTGGTGGCATCCCAACTTTGGAATACCCTCCCCTTAGAGCTAAGAACTGCTCCCTCTTTGGCGGTATTTCGGCAGGGGCTGAAGACCTTTTTATTTCAGCAGGCTTTTAGTTGCTTACAGGCTGGCTGGTCTTTGTATTCTTTTTAGATTTCTATATTTTTTATGTCCATGGGATGATTATTGTACTTTTATATTGTATTTTTATATTGTTTTTAATTACTGTTTTAATTCTGTTGTATTTTATTTGTTTTGTTTTTTGTAATGCCGCCTTGAGTGCCTTCGGGCGGAAAGGCGGGGTAAAAATTCAATAAATAATAATAATAATAGTTCGTTTAACATGCTCAGGCTTAAGAGCTTGGGAATGTTGTTTTTTTTAATTGTTATGCTTACAACAATTACAACAATAGTCCAATGGGCTATTTTGGTGCAGAACTTTATTTGAATGCATAAAGTGCCATCTCCCCTGGGCTCAGGGACGTGCAGTGAAATGCCATGACTAAAAGATGGCATTTATCTCGTGTTGCTGGCTGCAGTCCCCAGCATTCCAGGAAATGAGCCCCAAACTCCGAGACCTCAGCTGAAAACCTCCTTCTCACTAAAGTAGAACTTTGGGTGGAAAACCGGTGGCAGGGGAAAAAAACCCAGTCTTTGGATAAACCCAACCCAAGCTTTTGATGGTGGGGTTCTGGTGCCCTTAATGTGGGGAAGAGCTGTAGCTTCTACTCTGCATTCAGAAGGTTCAATTCCTGGCAGCATCACCCGATGGAGTTGGGAAGGTGCTTTGCCAAACTCCTTGGGGAGCCGCTGTCAACCACCAAAGACAATACCGCGCTAGGTGGACCAACGGTCTGAGTCTGCAGGGCTGCGATGCCCTGGAAAAACCGAAGTGAGTGACGGTGGTGCAAAACACTTCGTGCGGTGACATCCCTGCCGTTTCACTTCTGGGTTTGGAGGCCCAGCCTGGGCCTCCAAAGAGCAATAAGAAGGACTAGGCCAGGCAAGAAGGTGTTTTGCAGTGCGCAGTTTTCATGCGCTGCAGCTCTGCCTGCTGAGCCTCCTGCCGCTGTCGGGAGGCTTGCGCCACGGTCACTCCTCGGCAAGTGTCTCATGACACACAGATCGGGAACTGCGGCCGTAGAGACACTGCCATACCCATCTCAGTGTTGTTTGCGCCTGGAGAGGTGGGAGGAATGCTGCTCGTTCTTGAACCTTGGCCCTCTGTCTGCTCCATCCAACAGTGTCGGCAACAGCTTTCTACAAGGCCCAGCCCGTCATCGAGTTCATGTGCGAGGTGTTGGACATCCGGAACATTGATGAGCAGCCTAAGCCCCTGACTGACTCGCAGAGAGTGCGCTTCACCAAGGAGATCAAAGGTAGGAAAGGGTGGAGGCTGGAAGAGTTGGCTATGCATTTCCCCCGCAGGATTTATTTTGACAATGAAGTGAAAAATGGGAGAAGGGGAGCTAGATCTAGATGGCAGGTGCCCGAGCCCTGGGGTGTAACATATGCGTCTTTGATCTGTCACTCAAGTGTCTGTATTTGGCACTCTGAGAGTCTCTGATTTAAAAGGAACAACAAAGTTTCTAGTCCTTATGGATTTGAAACCTACCAGAAGTGTTTAGAAAAAAGCCTGGAGCGCATGCACGTGTGCACACACACCCCTACCCTAATGCAGTAGGGTAGCATGTGTAGCTGCGATGGGAGTGTGCAATAAAGGCTCAGTCTGCAGAGTTTTAGAATGGTGGATATTGTCATTTTGGTCAAAAGGTGAAAGGGTGGATACTTAAAAAACCTGCCAAGAGGTGGCCTGCAGCAGTGTCTACCTATGACCCATACAAAGGCATGTTGTAACATGCATTGATTTAAAAAAAATGAGTGAATATACAGGAAATTGTAGCGATGGGAAAAATAACCACTGTGCTCCATTTAAGAGGGCTGAACCTGCTGTGCCTGAAGTATTGGAATAATTGGCAAAGGATGTGTACCCATGAAATGTTCTTTGCTGGAATTCCATAATGTCTTAAGGTCAGTGGGAATGGATGGAAGGAATGGACAGAGTGCTTCGCCTTGTTGTTTAAGTGTGTGTGTTCTTTCACTAGGGTTGAAAGTGGAGGTTACTCACTGCGGGCAAATGAAGAGGAAATACCGAGTATGCAATGTCACGCGGAGGCCAGCAAGTCACCAGACGTAAGACTTACAGTGTTGGTGTGTCTGTGTGTGGGGGGCTTTTTGTTTCCGACTCGTGTAGGTTGCACTGGGAGAAGAATGCTGTACTACCGGGAAACCTGTTGCAACTGGAAGGAGTTAATATGAAAAAGATTGTACACTCAACTGCACTTACAGTGGGTTGTAACCAGCGGCGTCATGCAGCCGGAGCGCTGCGCGGGAGGAACGGGTGAGCGGCAGCCCGAAGACGGCAAAATGGAGCGGTACGCAACGGGCGGGCTGCCGCTCACCCGTTCCTCCCGCGCAGCGCTCCGGCTGCATGACGCCGCTGGTTACAACTCTCCCTTAGAAGCTTATTGGAGGTTGTCCTGGCTTCTTGGTCTCTTTCCACCTGTGTCTTCTGGTGCTGTTTCTGGTGCCTGAATTAACCTACCCCCAGCTCCGTGGGTCAGTTTGTGTATTCATTGCTTTGATGATCTGCAAACAGAGTCATTGCAGATCAGATCCAGGGCGGGATTTGCAAAGCCCCTAGTGTTGCCCCAGAGTTGACAGACATACTTGTGTGGTTGTGTGTGAACCATCCTTAGTCAATCCTGAGGGTGCAATCCTAACCTGGAGTTTAGGCCGGCACAAGGGCCACTGTAAAGCATGTTTGGACCACTTTTGGAGTTGGGGTGGGTGATGCATTTCTGGATGAGATCCCCCTTACTGCAGTTGGAGGATGGCTAGTCCAGAGCAGCAACTCACACAGAGATACTAGTCACAACCTCCAGTCAGGACAGTCAATTCCCTATAACCTTTGCAACAAGAAAGGTTGCATTCTTTGGTCACACCTAATGCCTTGGTCAGGTCCACCTTGCCAGTGGAGACCAGTTGGAAAAAGAGGCGAGGCTGGAGCAGCAAACTCTGCCGAGATGCTCCTTGCAGCCTCTGCTGCACATGGGTACTTTGGGTTTACAGGAGCCCTTAATTATTTTGTTTTTTGCCCTATACTCAAGAAGGGGCTGTAGCTTTGCATGTAAAGGGTGCCAAACAGCAGGGCTGGGAAGGACTCCTGTCTAAAACCCCAGCAAGCCATGCCAGACCATTCTGGAGTTGGTGGATTGAAGGTCTGACTTGGCTTTGAATATTCATAGGTGTTTATTTATGCTCTGCCCTTCTCCCCAAAGGGAACCTGGCAGCTAACGCTCAATTAAAATACAATCAAATAATATTATTTGATCAAATAATAATAATCAAATATGTACACACAGTCAGTCAGTCAGTCTGCAGCAAGCAACAGCATAAAACATTTCTTAAAAAACACCCACCTACCTGCAACCATCATACCCTAAGATTTTATAGGCTACTAGCTTTTTGTGACCCGGCGTTGCCCGGGGGCAGAAATTATCCCCAGGCTCTTATCAAAGGCTTTTTGGAATAAAAATGTCTTCAGGCCTTGCCGGACGGTTAACAGTGAAGGAGCTGTTTTCAGCTCAAAGGGGAGGGAATTCCATAGTGCAGGTGCTACTACTGAGAGGGCCCTACTTCTGGCCGCCCCTCACTTCTCTTATTGGTGGCCCAACCAGTGGTGTTATTCATCCGGTACGCTGGGCGGGACTTCCTGGGAAGTCCCGCCCAGCGTACCAGGTGAATAATGCCACTGGGCCCCAACCAAAAGGGCCCTCTCGTATTACCGAAGAGAACAGACCGGACTGTATGGGAGAAGGCAGGTACTCGGGTCCCAAGCTATGAAGGGCTTTCAAGGTCAAAACCAGTACCTTGAATTGGGCCTGGAAACAAGCCTCGAAGCAGCGGTCCAGCAGTCAAACCGTTGAGTGCCCTGGTGCGCATATTTCAGGAATGATGACCCACGTCCCGCCCCCCCCCCCGCGCAGTTGGTTCATAAGCTCACCTGGCGGCTGCCGTCTCCTTCTGCCCAACAGGTTCCCCCTGCAGCTGGAAAGCGGCCAGACGGTGGAGTGCACAGTTGCGCAATACTTCAAGCAGAAGTACAACCTCCAGCTGAAGTACCCTCACCTGCCATGCCTGCAGGTCGGCCAGGAGCAGAAGCACACGTACCTGCCCCTGGAGGTGAAGACCTGCTGGGGGGAAGCTTTGAAGCAGCAGAGTGTGTCTGGTGGGGTTGCATGCATGCATTTTGCTGCTCTGTTTGGTTTCTCTGGACTTTCCTTTGCCCTGCCCATGGCTGATCTCTTTGGCTTGTTTAAAAGCCAACTTCTGCCTCCTCCTGTCCCCTTTGTCTTAGAATGTCAGTAAAATATCTCCCTGCTTTCTCAGGGCCAACCCCAGACCTCCTCCTGGTCCTGGGGGCAGTGTGTTTTCAAGGCAGCTGTCCTCTTTACCTGATGGTACCCTGGCCCCTGCCCTTTTCCATCCTCTTCCCCCTCCTGCATCTCAACTTCCAAAAGGACAAAGGGTACAAAGAGGAAGTGTGGAGGAGAGAGACGTCCCCTCTCCTCCACACTTCCTCTTTCACTCTGTTGTTGTTTCTTTGGATCCGGGGAGCAGGACGAGGAGGAACAGGAGAGGCATGAAAGTGGATCGAAGCAGAGGCTCCTGACCAGTCTTACCCTTGTGGGTGGGCTCGCCCTGCCCAGAAACAGGTTTCCAAAATACACTGTATATCCATAATCCTCCTCCTTCCCATTTTCCCCATCAAAACCCCCACCTGTCAAAGGTCTGGACGTGGCAGACTGGCTTGCTTGTCCCCCCCTGGGACAACGTTGTGACTATTAGCATTTCAGCAACGGAACTGGGAGTGGGGGGGGGGGCTCCAGCTTGGCTTCCTGAGTTCATGGGACTCCTGCCTCTTCAGCCTCAAGCCTGCGGGACTTGCGCTTCATGGCTCTGTGGCAAGTCTCTCCCTGACTGTGCCCAGGGAGTCAATGCGTGCACCAAATTCTCATCTTTATCAGTTGCTCTGTACCCTGCCACCCTCCAGAGAGGCCTGGCTTCATGGTTCTCTGCCACGGGAGGCGACACAGGGCCTTCTCTGTGGTGGCACCAACATTGAGGAACTGCCTGTCAAAGGAGGTACAATAGGAGGAGATTTTTCAAGAGGGTTGGTCAAGACCTTTTTGGGTCTCCAGTGCTCTAGATTGGTTCTCTCCACCCCCATTTTCCTTCTCTTTCCTTCTGGGAGGAAGAACAGTGGAGGTGAGCAGGTGCTTCCTGCCCTCTTGCTGCCTGAGGTGACAACCTCAGTCGGCCTAATGGATTGGCCAGCCCTTGTTGAGTAAGACTCTGTGTGTGTGTGTGTGTGTGTGTGTGTGTGTGTGTGAGAGAGAGAGAGAGAGAGAGAGAGAGATGCTTTTCTTGCTGTGATCCCTCTGCACAGTCTAATTGTACCAAATTTTAAATGGTTTAACATTAAGAATTGAAACACAGTGAACCAATAATTTAATTGTACTAAGGAGGGGAAGGAGTGCCTGCTAAATCCAAATGCACTGAAGTGAGTGGAGTCGCGCATGTGCAAAATGTATATGAAGCGAACAATGGCCATCGCTTCCAAGGTCTGTTAAATTGAGGTTTCGCTGTTCAAAAATTGAATAGTTAAGAGTGTACCTCTTTGGCCAGGTGTGCAACATTGTGGCTGGCCAGCGGTGCATCAAGAAGCTCACGGACAATCAGACCTCCACAATGATCAAAGCGACGGCCAGGTCTGCCCCGGACAGGCAAGAGGAGATTAGCCGGCTGGTAGGTGCCTCTTGTCCCTCTGCTCGAGGGCTTGTCAAGCTCTTTTGTAGAATCAGGTTGAGCACCCCTAATCCAAAATGCTCCAAATTCGAGACATTTTGAGCACTGACATGATGCAGCAACTGTGAATAAGTGTGAAGACGATGATGGCTTATCAGTAGCATATAAAATTCTGAGCTACGCTACCCCAGGTCTGGTATAAGGGAGACATCACTATTTAGCACCAGCTCCATGTATGCAGGACAGTGTACAGTCTACACTTCCCTTCTCAGAATAACGCCATTGGTCCATGCATAGGCCAGGGCCGTGATTTTTCAACCACTGTGCTGCAGCATGCAGGAGTGCCACAAATGGACTGCAGGCTGCTATGGGAGTTTGTGGGAGGGTCCCACGTTAGTAGAGCCATTGGGGTATGTGACCCCCCCCCCCAGCAGCAGTGCCATGTGCCTGGTCAACTCTTAAAAAACAATGGTGGGCCCTGACAACTTTAGTGCCTTCTCAGCATGCCATGAGATGAAAAAGATTGAAAATGGCTGGCTAGAGAGCCTAGTTAGTTTGGTGGAAACGATCCATCCCTATTTTTTTTCAGATGAAGAATGCCAGTTACAACTTGGACCCCTACATCCAGGAATTTGGCATAAAGGTGAAGGATGACATGACCGAAGTGACCGGGCGTGTCTTGCCTGCCCCCATCCTGCAGTACGGAGGTCGGGTAAGCAGCAGGGAGCCATCTTTTTAAGTCCATCCATCCTTTCTCTAATCTTTTCATGTTAATTGTCTTTGCTCTTCAAATCCACGAATCATTATACCAATTTTTCTCTCTTGCAGAAAGTTTGAGTGGCTTCCAATTCATAAATGTATTTACTGGCTTCTCTTAAAGCGGAATCATTAATTGGTCCATTTCTCTTCGTATTGACCTTGGGTGAGGGTTGGTAGAAAGTAGTGCTTCCTACTTTTTAGGAATGTCACCCATATGGCACATCGCACTGCCACTCTGAGGCTAAACGCATCTCGTGACAACCCCATCGAACTTGCAACATTATGTGGCACAGGATTTGAAATGTTTAAAATAGGATGCATTACTTTTATACCAACCCTTGTACTTCTCTAGTACTTTCCCTTCCCCCCATCCCAAATTGCCCCGAATGGCATTCTTCTCAGCCATGCTTGCAACAAACATGTGAGGCTATTAACTTTCTCTGTTTACAAATGGAGAACTGCAGCTCGGCAAGAAAACCAACTTTGTTTGCATCTGGGGAGGTTTGGTCAGGGTAGGTCTTGAACCTGGGTCATCTTAGCCTCTTGTCTTCCTTGAGAAATCTTCCAGGGCTTGATTGGCTCCCAAGCGGAATGAGCTGGTCAGAAACTCGTGTCAGTTTCTGTGGGTCAGGCCCTCTCCTGTCTTGGGCAGTTCAGAGCCTTCTCTTTGCTGCCTCCTGTTCTCATTTCTGTCAGCCTGGGTCTCCTATTGCTGTCCTTTCTTACCCCCTGCTCTCATGGCTTGGGGTGGCCCAAGACCTGATGCCTGAGGCAGACTCCCTGACTCCTCTTTACTCAGTGGGATGCGTTGTCAAGGCTTATCCCTGTTACTTGGTGACACACCAGGCACGAGGCCTTCACTGGATTTAAAAACGAAGAGAGGCAGAGCAGAAGAGGAAGTAGAAGGGGGGGTAGGGAGACTCTCTAGCCATCCACTCTTCTGTCCTCTATTTCCTTTCCTGCCGTCTCCCTATTTTCAAATCCAATGAGTGGGGCTTACCCCCTAATAATACACCACTGAAGGTGACTGTTATAGCTGCTTTGTGGGGGCCACTTTTTTGACCTGGCTGGGCAGACTCCTAAAATAGTTACTTGTGAGAAGTGCGTGTGAGAAAATTCAGTAGCCTATTGAGCGTTGGCAGATGGTGGTGTATTAAAAAATAACAAACTTTCCCCTACAGAACCGGGCCATCGCCACCCCCAACCAAGGGGTGTGGGACATGAGGGGAAAGCAGTTCTACAACGGCATTGAGATCAAAGTCTGGGCCATTGCCTGCTTTGCACCTCAGAAGCAGTGCAGGGAAGAGGTCCTGAAGTAAGTGGGGGGAAGGGGCTGTGGGGATGCCGGGAACCAGACCTCACTGTCAGAACTTGGAGTCATGCATAGGAGGTGGGGGGGGGGCAAAGGCTAGGGTGAGGGGCAGCTTGCAGACATGGCACTCAGTCCACTGCCGGCGCTGCTGCCGCTGCTGTCATTTTTCCCTCAGGGAGCAGATTAGTGACAGCCCCTGTCCGCCCCTTCTCTGCCTCTCCTTCTCTTCACTGGTGCAAAAAGGCAGAGGGGGACAGAGGAGAGGAGGGCCGGGCATGTGGTGCCCAGTTCTGGTCGCCAACCCGTACCTCAAAACCCCCTAGTGCAGTAGTCTTCAATGTCTTTCATGCCGCAACCCCGATAAATGGATAAATGAGACTGGGGACCCACCGCCAATCGCACCCCTGGGACCCAGTCTGCCCACCACCTGCTCCCCGTTTCTCCCCACCTCTCGTGTCTTCACAACAACCCTGTGAGGTAGCAGCCTGAGCAGGGACTGCCTTAGGAGCTGCCGGGCAAGACGCTGTGCAGTCCTGATCGGGCAGTCCTGTTCTTGGACTGGATTCAAGCCCCCTCTTGCCAGGCTTTGGAAGATTGCCACAACTCCCCAAACGAGGCTTTCTGACCCTGTTGGGGTCATGACCCCCAGGTTGAAGAGCACGGCCATGACACACAGATCACTTAGCCTGCGCAAATCTCATTCAGGTCTTGCATGTGGCCATTTCTTCCCAGATAGTCCCTTCCGGTCCTTTTCCTGTCCCCTTATCCTTTGCTTTCAGCAACATGCTGTAGGCTGGCTCCACTCCCGTTCTTCTGGGGTCTCCGCACCCGGCCCAGCGAGGAAGAACAGAATTCTGTGCCAGCAGCAGCCTTTCCCAGCTTTACCTGCCTGGCATTGAAACTGGCACCTTGTTCATGCAGAGGAGGTGCTTATTGGTCCCTCTCCACCTGCTTTACAAGGGCTCTGCTTTCAGCACCTGACTTCTCCAGTCGAGGGCCGTTTGATAGCACAGTGGTTTTCACCATTCTTCTCACGGCACACTGACCTCTATGGTCTTCTCTATGGTCTTCACCTCTTGTGATGTCACTTCTGGATTCCGGGAGACTTCCGGGTTCTCTGGCTCTGTTTCTAGGGCAACTGTTACTGCAGTCTGGCAGAGCTGTCTGAGGAAGAGGAACAGACAATGTGTTACTACAGTTGCCCTAGAAACAGAGCCAGAACCTGGAAGAGTCTCCTGGAATGCAGAAACATTGCTGCAGAACCCCGAAGAGCTTTTTTAGCTGTTTTCAACCACTGTGCTCCAACTTCCATGGCACCTCTGCAGACCTTGTGCAACACACCAATATACCATGGTCCACTGGTTGAAAATTGCTGAGTGGTAGTAGAATGGCCCTGCCTTAGAACTTGGAGGGGGAGAGCGATGTAGGGACTTCCCTGTTGTGAAGCCCCTACACCCTCCTCCTGAGTCCAGGTCTTCTCCCTCCCTTGACACAGGAACTTCACAGACCAGCTGCGCAAGATCTCCAAGGACGCAGGGATGCCCATCCAGGGCCAGCCGTGCTTCTGCAAATACGCGCAAGGGGCGGACAGCGTGGAGCCCATGTTCCGGCACCTGAAGAACACCTACTCTGGGCTCCAGCTCATCATCGTCATCCTGCCAGGGAAGACGCCCGTGTACGGTATGTCAGCGGGGAGGGGCCGGGGAGAGGTGAGGGAAGAGGCATCCCAGTCAGGAGAACTGTGGCTTGAAGCTGCTCAGTGGGTGCGGAGAGGGGGCCCCTTGGGAAAGGTGGCAGGACGGGGAGCCTCTGGGGCCGGAGTGTCGCGTATGTGCAGGTGCTGCATATTCCAGGAGCTGTGCATTTCCCCCCTACCTATTCAGATACGTGAATATTATTTGCACAGGATTATCAGTGTGCGTGATGGATATCCATTATTGGACATGCCCAATATCCATGGTGAATAACACAGCCTTTTGAATAATAATCCTTTTTATGTGGTGTTTTCTTAGAGTGCAAAAGGTTTCACGTATATTCTTTCTGTAACTCATTTTTAAACTTTTAAAATCGTGTATTTCATTTGTGTTTATGCATTTATGCTGTATTTTGCAAGCAGTGTTGGATGCCCACTTTGGACAGAAGTGGGGTTCTCCAGTGGAACATTCCACATCCGGGTCAGCCATGGATTGTGGGTAGCTCCTCCTCTCAGGTCAGGTGATCAAGTCTTCCTGAGGGGAGGGGCTGCCTTGCCATCCCAGTTCTGGCCTAGCCTCCAGCAGTTTAGGTCCAGTGATAAAGCAGGGTTTACACTGAACGACTGAATAATGCTTGAAACACGTGTGTAAATAAGGGTATTCTTATCCCCATATTGCAGATGGGGAAGACTTGAGTGGCCTTCCTAAGACTACCCAGCAGGAATTCATGGCAGACGTGAGATGCAAACTGAGGAACTGATTCACAGCTCGGGGCCAAATCCTATCCACTCTTTCCAGTGCCAGTACAGCCCCGAGATGTTCCCTGAACAAACGTTCCCTTACGTTGAGGAGGCCATTGTGACTGCTACCCCACATCAGGATGTAGTGCATGCCTGTTGGCGTGGCTGCGTCAGTGCTGGAAAGTTGGACAGGATTGGGCCCTCGGCCTCTCAGCCATGGTGCTCTGCCAGCTGTACTTGAAGTGATACAGTTCAAAGATTGATCAGTGGCCTTTTTTGCATGTTTGAATCGGCTCTCGAGGGTTCCCCCGTTTGCTGCAGTATTCCTACGTGTCCCAAACATGAAGTCTTTTTCCAGTACAATCATCCCTCCCCAAATATATCTGTGGGGGGTATTGCAAGCTTCTTCTGAAGCTAGCAGCAAATCCTTTACATAGAAGTGAGTTCTATGGTGATAGCACAATAAAAACATGCACTTAGTTTTTAAAAAAAACCAACCCCAAATCTGCAAAAAAACACCCCGTTCTTAACACCTCTACATGCATGTGGCTGTATCTGCTGACACTATACCAACTATATCACCTACCTAGCACACTTTTAAAGTGACTATAATTTTTAAAAGTGCACCCTTGGAATAAAAACACGTAATGCTACTTTCTACGCTTCTCATTTTTTTCAAAAAAAAAAAAAGGAAATATGAGAAAACAGATGATTTCACAAGTGTGTGTGTAAGCTGGTAAATGGCAGACAGCGGAAACAGAGTCCACAGATATGGGGTGTGTGTGACTGTATTATATTTCTGCCAACTTGGAGGAGAGTTGCAAGCGTCCTGTTCTTCCATCCTTAGCGGAAGTCAAGCGTGTGGGGGACACACTCCTGGGCATGGCCACTCAGTGTGTGCAGGTCAAGAATGTGGTGAAGACTTCGCCACAGACCCTCTCCAATCTCTGCCTCAAGATCAATGTCAAGCTTGGAGGAATCAACAACATTCTGGTGCCTCACCAGCGGTATGTGGGGCCACATGGAAGTGGATGGGGGCGGGAGGCAGGGGGGGTTCCTTTTGCTGCTGCTTTGAAAAAATGAAAAAAAAGACTTTCTCAGGCTTGCATAAAAACCATCTGCACAGCTGAACCCTCGATCCTGTTGATTTCAGTTCCGTGCCATTGAAAAGTTGTGGGTCTTAAATGAAACAGGGATACACATATTCTGTATTTAAAGAAGGAAAAATCACTATACCAAGCTGATGGGGGTCTGTGTCCCTACATTGGTGGTTGTGAATGTTTTCCTCTATGTGATCATAGAGGGCACACTGACCTCTATGATCACTTCTGTAGTCTCTGTCTCTTGTGCTATTATCTCTTGTGATGTCGCTTCCGGCTTCCAGGAGACTCTTGCCGCTCTGTTGTTAGAGCCGCTGTTTGTCCTCTTCCTCCATGAGCAGAGGACACGTTGTTTTTGGGTGGTGGGGCAGGGAAAGCACAGAGCCCAGGCACACCTGGCCAGATAGCTAACTAATAAACTGATGCTTTTTTCAAAGACCAGTTCAGATGCCCAAATTTGTTTTCACCAGGGATTACCATCCATCCCCACCCTCCAATTCTTACGTAGCATTTGGTGTTAAGCCTTCTGCTTCCTGACTCTGCCTTTCTTGCAGCTCTGCGGTCTTTCAGCAGCCAGTCATTTTCCTTGGAGCTGATGTAACTCACCCGCCAGCGGGAGACGGAAAGAAGCCCTCCATCACAGCGGTGAGTTTTCCCTCTCTCTAGTGTGGGGTAGAGGCCAGGGGCCTCCATTCCTTTTACAGCCACCCTTTCCTGGCTCCCCTAGGGATGGGCTATGTGTCCTCGTGTGCTTGCACAGACGTACGGTGCAGATGTTGCGAGACAATTGCAGTGTTTGCGCTTCTGACTTTCTGCTGCATGTTTGTAAAATGTGCACATCCGGTTGCATACGGAACTGTTTGGGAGGCCCAGACTAGGCATTTCATATGGGGTGTGTGTGTATCTCGGTTTTGACCATAGAGTAGTAAGCAGAGCCCAGCAAGAAGCGCAGAAAGCACACCTCCTGATCAAAATGACTTCCTCCCACCAGGCATCAGGAAACAATAATTTCAGAGGTCAATTTTGGAAGGGTCCAAGACCATGTATTGAAGAGGCAGATGGCGCTCTGCCTTAACCAGCCCCATGATGTTACCGAGGCCTAGCTATCGCTGAGGCAACTGCTTCAGGGTCAGCTGACTCCCTCTCGGTCCCTGAGGCAGGCTCTCCCTCTCTGAGGCGCTCTGTCGGCTTCAGCTTCCTGTCAGGACTCTCTGGCGGGGTCTTCTCTCTCAGGCTCGCTTCCCTTCAGAAGTCCTTGGCGGTCTCCCTAGGAGGCTGAGGCACAACTTGCCATGCTTACTAGTAACTTAAGTGTGATGGTGTCATCAAGTTACCTGACTGGAGGTAATTGAATGGCACTCACCTGGACTCCCCATCACGCTCCTTTTACCTAGACCACCGATTTTCAGCATTTTCCTTCTCAGAGTGCACTGACCTCTATGGCCTTCACCATAAAAAATTAATTATTAATTATTAATTTATTAATTATTAATTAATATCCCGCCTTTCTGCCCGAAGGCACCCAAGGCGGCTTACAACAATAAAATATAATTTAACAATTAAAACACTAATTTAAAAACAACATTAAAATTAAAAATTCAAACAAACCCCGTGGATCATAAAAAAGTATAAAAACCAGCCAGCCTGTCAACAATTAAAAGCTTCTTGAAATAAAAAGGTCTTCAGCCCCCACCGAAATATTATCAAAGAGGGAGGAGTTCTCAGTTCTAAGGGGAGGGTATTCCAAAGTTGGGGGGCCACCACCGAGAAGGCCCTCTTCCTGTATGTTGTGTGTTGCTTCTGGGAGATTCTTCTGGGTTCTGTGGCTCTGTCTTTAGGACAAGTGTCTGTAGTAATGAATTGTCTGTCCTGGGTTGTCTGGCTCTGCCAGTGGAGGAAGGAGGACAGACAATTCATTACTACAGACAGTTGCCCTAAGGACAGAGCTGCGGAACCCGGAAGAGTCAGTGATTTTTTCAACTGCTGTGCTCCAAACTCCTGTTGCACACCTGCAACGTTTCGCACAGCCCATGATTTGAAAATCACTGGCCTAGATTCACTGATCATGCCCATCTCTAGGCAGGCAGGCAGGCTTCTCCAGACAGGGGAAGAAGGTTCTGAAGTGATGCACGCAGGGGCTGGTGGAGTTTCAAACAAGGAGCAGCAACGCAGCAGAAGGAGTTTCTAGCAGCGCCAAGATTGCTGAACCTGCACAGTAGCTGCTGGGGAGTTAGTCCAAAAAAGGCCAGAATTTGGGCAGAAATAAAAATAGAGCATTAATCGTAGCTTCTGCATTCCTCTTCCGTCATAGGCAGAAAGAATGAGCAAAATAATAGCGATGATGATAACTGAGTGAGCCAGCAGGTGGAGTCCTTGGGCCACGCAGTGTGGGAGAGTCTGGCTCTCTGGCAGGAAAACCTCATTGGTCCTGGTATGCTCCAAGATGTTCGCTTTTCTAGGTTGTGTGTGACCGGCCAAGGTCACCAACTGGCTTCATGGGGATTGGAACCCAGGGCTCCAAAGGGCGGAAATGTAGTGCACAATTCTAATTTTTGTTTTACATCAGAGCATCAGAAAAGCCCCACTGGATCAGGCCAAAGGCCCATCTAGTCCAGCTTCCTGTATCTCACAGTGGCCTACCAGGTGCCCCAGGGAGCACACGAGACAACAAGATGCCTGCATCCTGTTGCCACTCCCTTGCACCTGGCACTTTGAAGTAGCCTACTACTAATGTAAGGAGGTTGCACAGCCCATCATGGCCTGTAGCCCACAAATGGACTGTTGCTCCAGAAATCTGTCCAATCCCCTTTTAAAGGCATCTAGGCCAGATGCCATCACCACCTCCTTTGGCAAAGAGTTCCACAGATTGATTACCCGCTGGGTAAAAAAGTACTTCCTTTTATCTGTTTTAACTCTCCCAACCCTCAGTTTTAGCGGGTGCCCCCTCGTTCTGGTGTTTTGAGAGAGGGAAAAGAACATTCCTTTATCGACTCTATTGCTTCCGTGCATAATTTTGTATGTCTCAATCAGGTCCCCCTTCAGGCGCCTATTTTCTAGGCTGAAGAGCCCCAAATGCTGCAGTCTTTCTTCGTAAGGGAGGTGCCCCAGCCCCGTAATCATTTTCGTCGCTCTCTTCCGCACCTTTTCCAGCTCCACTATGTCCTTTTTGAGGTGCGGCGACCAGAACTGTACACAATATTCCAGATGTGGCCTTACCATCGATATGTACAATGGCATAATAATATTGGCCGTTTTATTCTCAACCCCTTTTTTAAATTATCCCAAGCATGAAATTGGCCTTCTTAAGTGCTGCCACACACTGGGTCGACACCTTCATTGAGTTGTCCACCAGCACCCCAAGATCTCTCTCTTGAGCTGTCACAGACAGCTCAGAACCCATAAGCCTATAGGTGAAGTTTTGATTTTTTGCCCCAATGTGCATTTGCCCCAATGTGCACTTTACATTTGTCTACATTGAAACGCATCTTCCATTTTGCTGCTCATTCCCCCAACTTGGAGAGATCCTTCTGGAGCTCTTCACAATCCCTTCTGGTTTTCACCACCCGGAAAAGTTTTGCGTCATCCGCAAACTTGGCCACCTTGCTGCTTATCCCTGTCTCCAGGTCATTTATGAAGAAGTTGAAAAGCACGGGCCCCAAGACAGATCCCTGGGGCACTCCGCTTTTCACCTCCCTCCATTGTGAAAATTGCCCATTGACCCCCATTCTGTTTCCTGGCCCTCACCCAATTCTTAATCTATAAGAGGACCTGACTGTGAAGTTATTCCCTGACTTATTCTCTTATTCCCTGACTGTGAAGTTTCTTCAGCAGCCTTTGGTGGGGGACCGTGTCAAACGCCTTCTGAAAATCCAAGTATATGATATCCACAGGTTCTCCCACCTCCACGTGCCTGTTGACCTTTCAAAGAATTCCAAAAGGTTCGTGAGGCAAGATGTACCCTTACAGAAGCCATGCTGACTTTCCTTCAGCAGTACTTGTTCCTCTATGTGTTTCAGGATTTTCTCTTTGATGAGGCTGTTCACCATCTTACCTGGAACAGACATTAGGGTGACCGGCCTGTAGTTTCCAGGGTCCCCCCTTCTCCCTTGGCTATCCTCCAGTCCTCGGGCACTGTGGCTGTTTGAAGGGACAAGTTGCATACTCTAGTTAAGAGGTCAGCGACTTCGTTCTTTAGTTCCTTTAGTTCCTTAAGAACTCTTGGGTGTATGCCATCTGGGTCTGTTGACTTATTTATATGTAATCCATCAATTTGATCTAAAACATCTTTTCTATTAACCATTATCTGATTTAAATCCTTAGTTAGGAAGGGCTGTTAGTTAGTTAGGAAGTGGTATCTGCCCTAGTTCTTCTGCTGTGAAGACCGACACACAGAATTCATTTAACTTCTCTGCAATCTCAAGAGTCCCCTTTTATCTCCTCTTTCCCTCCCTCACCATCCAGCGGGCCAACCGCCTCTCTGGCAGGTTTCCTGCTTCTAACATATTTGAAGAAGCTTTTATTATTTCCCTTTATGTTGCTGGCCATGCGTTCCTCAAACGCTTTCTTAGCCGCCTGTATCACCTTCTTACATGTCTATTGCCAGAGTTTATGTTCTTCTTTATTCTCCTCACTGGGGCAAACTTCCATTTATGGAAAGAAGCTTCCTTGCTCTTTACAGCTTCTCTCACTTTGTTCGTCAGCCATGCAGGCACCCTCCTGGACCTTGTCGAGCCCTTCTTTCTTTGCAGTATACACTTCCGCTGGGCCTCTACTACTGTTATTTTAAACAGCCTCCATGCAGGCTGGAGAGACTGGACTCTTTTTACCCTCCCTTTCAATTTCTTTCTAACTAGCCTCCTCATTTGAGGGAAATCTGCCCTTCGAAAGTCGAGGGGTTTTGTGTCAGATTTGCTCTGCCCTCTTTCCTGGACATGCATGGCAAAACCAATCGCAGCATGGTCACTGTTCCCCAATGGCTCAGTAGCACTTACATCCCTAACTAGGTCCCAAGTACCACTCAATATTAAATCCAGAGTCACCTGTCCTCTGGTGGGTTCCATGACTAGCTGCTCTAAGGTGCAGTCATTCAGCACGTCAAGGAATCCGGTCTCTCTTTCTTGACCAGAGCACCGTTGACCCAGTTGATATGAGGATAATTGAAGCCCCCCATTATTACAATCCTGTCTCTCTTGGTCACTGCCCTGATTTGTTTCCTCATTTCAAGGTCCCCTTCAAGTTTTTGATCTGGAGGACGATAGCCCCCCCCCACTATTACATTGCTCTTTTGGCCTGGTAGTTTAACCCACAGTGACTCTATGGTGGAGTCCGGCCCACCTTCAGTTTCTACTCTGCTGGATTCTATCCCTTCTTTGATATAGATGGCCACCCCACCCCCAACACGCCCTTCCCTGTCCCTCCTATAGAGTTTATAGCCTGGGATTGCGGTATCCCACTGGTTCCACCAGGTTTATGTTATGCCCACTATATCAATGTTTTCCCTAGCCTCCAAACATTCCAGTTCCCCCATCTTTGCTCTGAGACTACGGGCATTTGCATAATAACATCTATATATGGGGTTCCCTAAGGAGGGACTCTTATTTGATCCCTTTTTCCTACCTCTCTTTCTACTGGACCAACTGTCACTTACACGCACGCTTGAAGTTCTATTTCCTACTCTACCATTACTCTGTGATACTCTTCCACCCTCCTCTTCTCGTAGGGATGAGGAGTTCTGAACCAGACGCCACTCGGCTCCTGTCGGCTTTCCCCCAGGGATCAGTTCAAAAGCTGCTCTGCCACCTTTTTAATGTTATGCGCCAGCAGCCTGGTTCCATTCTGGTTCAAGTAAAGCCCGTCCCTTTTGTACAGGCCTGGCTTGTCCCAGAACGTTCCCCAGTGCCTAACGGATCTAAACCCCTCCTCCCGACACTACCGTCTCAACCACACATTGAGACCCCTGAGCTCTGCCTGTCTAGCCGGCCCTGCACGTGGAACGGGTAGCACTTCTGAGAATGCTACCTTAGGGGTCCTGGCCTTCAAGGTCCTGCTTAGCAACCTAAATTTGGCTTCCAGGACCTCCCGGCTACATTTCCCCACATCGTTGGTGCCAACATGCACCACAACAGCTACCTCCTCCTCAGCACTCCTTACCAGCCTATCTAGATGAGACATGATGTCCGCAACCTTCGCACCAGGCAGGCAAGTCACCATGTGGTCCTCACATCCATCACAGACCCCCCTCTCTATATTCCTAACTATAGAATCGCCCACTACAAGGAGACCATGACCCCCTCCCACCAAGGAGCATCCTTGGTGTGACTGGATGTGGGCTTGTCACTGGAAGAAGGGGTCCCCCCGGGGGACTGATTCCCTCTGCTCCAGGCTGACGTCCTCCAGCCCTGGGACTCCTTACCCTATCAGCTGAGGAGCTGCCCATCTGAGGGTGGGACGAAGCCTGCAAGGCCCCAGAAGTCTCACCATGGACCCTCGCTGCCTGCTTCTGCTTCTCCAGGTCTGCAACCAAGGCCTCTAGGAAGCAGATGTGTTCCCTGAGTCCCTGGAGCTCCTTGCACCAAGGACACATCCATGACTTATGCCCCAGAGGCATATAGTCATACATGTGGCACTGTGCAAAACACTGGATAGCCCCCACCCAACTGCTGGCTGTCTGCCTCCATATCTGTGTTTGTTTGGGAATGAGATGCCCTGCTTCTCGGAGAAGGGGCAGAGTCTGGGGCCCTGGCTTCCTCGCCCTGCTGCTTAACTCACGCAGATGCATAACTCGCTTGTCTTACCAGGCTCTTTGTCGCGGACGAGGCACTCGCTGCTTGTGAGGGCACTCACTAGAAGGTTCTGCTATATACTGTGATCTAGCCTCCCCTTCCTTTCTGTCTGCTTGAAAAGGTCTGGTTCACACCTAGGCTGCAAGTCCAGGAGAACAATAGAGGCTGATTACAGCCCCAGGAATTCAGATAACGGGATTACTTTCTGAAAAGGGTAGCTAAGTCACTCCCTAGTTGGCCTAGTTCCCACACTCCTTACTTATTCCCCTTTATGCTGCCTTATGCCTGAGCATTTGGCTAAAGTGTATTTTAGACCCCAAATAGATATTGTGTCTAGTTTAAAACACTAAAGACTAAAGTGTTCAAAACAGCAAGAGTGCTATCTCTCCTTCGTTGAGACTTCACCTCTGTTTTATTTCAGTTCCTACTCTTTCCTCTGTTTTATCTGGGTTCCTACTCACAAGTAGACTCTGGTCCTACTCAGGGTAGACCTGAGCTGTAATCCTCTACAGAATCAGCTCCCTGTCGGTTTTAAAGCTTATTGGTACAAACTTTCATTATGCTTTTAAGAAAAAAATATTTCCATTGTACTTTTGGGGGGGGGAATTTAGGTGACATAACTGGAAAAATTGAACTTGGGTGGCACGGAATTAGTGACGCCATTTAAGTTGCCTCTTGTGACTTGTTTTTCCCTAGCAAACCTCCCTTGTGGGGGTGGGGGAAAGAGAAGCTCATTTCCTCTTATATTTAGCAGGGGGAGAGTAACTGTCCCTCTTCACCCCTGCACAGTCTTCTAGTGGCTGTTGCTGGCGGTCTGCCTTTTTTTAGATTGTGAGCCCTTTTGGGACAGGGAGCCATTTAACTTTATTATTATTACTATTTGCCTGTAAACCGCTTTGTGAACTTCGTGTTGAAAAGCGGTATATAAGTACCTTGATTGATTTCAACTGTCCCTGGGTTCTGCTTTGGTGACTCCTACACACACACACGAGCATCCTCTCAGCCTGGGCCATTTGATTAAGCATGTCTATGCCCCTTTTGCCTCTGCCTCTCCAGCGAGCAAACGAACGTCTCGTACTTTGGTCCTCCTCTGTTGCAGGTGGTGGGCAGCATGGACGCCCACCCGAGCCGTTACTGCGCCACCGTGCGGGTGCAGCGGCCTCGGCAGGAGATCATTGAGGACCTGTCCTACATGGTGAGGGAGCTCCTCATCCAGTTCTACAAGTCGACGCGCTTCAAGCCCACCCGCATCATCTTCTACCGCGATGGAGTGCCAGAGGGTCAACTTCCACAGGTGAGGCTTGGCACAATGTTGCTGTGCAAAAACTGCCTGCAAAGAAGGTTCTGGTTGGCACGGTCATCTTTTTTTCCTTTCTTCCCGTCCCAGATCCTTCACTACGAGCTTCTAGCCATCCGCGATGCCTGCATTAAGCTGGAGAAGGATTACCAGCCCGGCATCACGTATATCGTTGTCCAGAAACGACATCACACCCGCCTTTTCTGCGCAGATAAGAACGAGAGGGTGAGGTTCAGCAAAGAGCGTTCTTTAAAAAAAAACAAAAACATTTTGGTACTTCCATGGCATCTTGCGACCTTTTTGCTTTGTGTTCCAAAGTCAACTGCAAGGCGTGAAGCAGAATTACAGATGGCGCAAAGAGCTGTGCACTGGAGCAAAAGCAAGAGACTAGAACCAGAGACATGTTCATAGAGAATTTGTTGAGCAAGTGCTAAATTGAGGTTCCCGAGAATTTCTACCTGCCTCAGTTGCTAGTTTTGGGTACTGAAAGAAGACTTGACCATACTTTGGACTCTACCTGGTGAAATCTTGGAGAGTGACTGGGCAGCTAGAAAGTTTGATTTGGAAGCTGTGAGTGAGACTTTCATTCTTCCTAGTTGTTCATGGAAGCGTAATCAGTAATGAAGACTTGCAGGATAAGTAAGCATCTTGTCCCTGAGGCACCTGGTGGGTCACTGAGATACAGGAAGCTGGACTAGATGGACCTTTGGCCTGATCCGACGGGGTTCTTCTTATGTTCTTAAGGCCCAAATTGGGTTGCAAGTTATTATGTACCTCAGAATTTACCTCACAATGCCAGATACAAGGGAGTGGCCACAGAATGCAGGCATCTTGTTGTCTTGTGTGCTCTCTGAGGCATCTGGTGGGCCACTGTGAGATACAGGAAGCTGGACTAGATGGGCCAGCTGATCCAGCAGGGCTCTTCTTATGTTCATGTGGCAGAGTGAGGCTTGCTTCAGCACTGAGTTTCATCCACCTTTGCTGATTAGTGAGAAGAAGCCTATGAGTGTGTTATCACTAATCTAACACCAGAACCTGGGGACATCCGCTAAAAATCGAGTGTTGGGTGACATAGAACTGACAAAAGAAAATATTTATTTACCCAGCATGTAATTAGTCTGTGGAACTCCTTGCCACAGGATGTACTGCTGGCATCTGGCTTAGATGCCTTTAAAAGGGAATGTGACAGATTTTTAGAAGAAAAGTTCATCATAGGTTACAAGCCGCGATGGGTACGTGCCGCCTCCTGGTTTTAGAAGCAGGCTGCCTCAGTATGCCAGGTCCAAGGGAGTGGCAAGGGATCTTGTTGTCATGTGCCCTCCCTGAGGCACCTGGTGGGCCACTGGGATACAGGACTAGAGGAACCTTTGGCCTAATCCAGCAGGGCTCTTCTGATGTTCCTGCTGGAAGATGGCAGAGTTGGACCACCCAAGCTTACTTATTTTCTGTTTGGATTGGCAGTGGCAGTCCAAGATGCAGGCAGGGAGACGTCTTATCTCCTGGTCTCTTTTAACTGGAGATGGCAGAGCTGGAACGTGGGACTTCATGCCTGCAAGGGGCACGTGCCCTGCCATTGAACTATGACCATTCCTGCTGCCGCTTCCCTGCTGAAACGCGTGAGAGGGTGGTGATCCCAGCATCCGTGATGTTGTCAACAAGCCTGAGAGATTTTTAATTGGTCCAGCTTTGAAGCTAATTTTTCTGTTCTGGTAAAAGCTCTTCCAGTGGAGCTGGAAAAGGTGTAGAAGAGAGTGACGAAAATGATTACGGGGCTGGGGCACCTCCCTTATGAAGAAAGACTGCAACGTTTGGGGCTCTTTAGCCTGGAAAAAAGGCGCCTGAGGGGGGACATGATTGAGACATACAAAATAATGCATGGAAGGGATAGAGCTGATAGAGGGATGTTCTTTTCCCTCTCTCAAAACACCAGAACCAGGGGGCATCCGCTAAAACTGAGGGTTGGGAGAGTTAAAACAGATAAAAGGAAGTACTTTTTTACTCAGCAGTTGATTAGTCTGTGGAACTCTTTGCCACAGCTGGTGGTGATGGCATCTGGTCTGGATGCCTTTAAGAAGGGTTTGAACGGATTTCTGGAAGAAAAGTCCATCGTGGGCTATAGGCAATGATGGATTGTGCAACCCCCTTACATTAGTAATAGGCTACTTCAGAGTGCCGGGTGCAAGGGAGTGGCAACAGGATGCAGGCGTCTTGTTGTCTCGTGCCTGCTTGGGGCACCGGGTGGGCTGCTGTGAGATACAGGAAGCTGGCCTAGATGGGCCTTTGGCCTGATCCAGCGGGGCTCTTCTTATGTTCTTACGTTCAAAGTGGCTTGCCACCTTGATGGGACAGTGCTTCAGTGAGTGCAGAATGTAGCTCTGGTCAGTTCTGGTCAGTGTGATCATGTCACTCTGCTGTTATTACCCGTGTTGACTACTGGTTTATTTCCAAATGCGATTCAAGGTGCTGATTGTTAAGCTCTTGGAGCAATGATTTTCCAGTGTTGTTTTTTTTTCCCCCTCCTGGCACTCTCACCTCGTTAGTCTTCTCTGTGATCTTTGCCTCCGGTGATGTCGCTTCTGGGAGACTCTTCCATGTTCTACGGCTCTGCTTTTAGGGCAACTGCCTGGAGTAACAAATAGTCTGTCCCTCCACCAGCAGACAGACATTTGCCCTAGAAACTGAGCCACAGAACCTGGAAGAGTATTGCAGCAGTTTTCAGCCGCTCCTGCAGCACACCTGCGGACTATTTGCGGCTGGTTGAAAATCACTTTTTCAAAGTCTTAATTGGCTTACGACCAAGTTATCTAAACGACTGCCTCCTCCCCTCCATTATGGTACGATCCATGCCCTGAAGACAGCTGGGTTGTCTTCCTATAGTTCTTGCTACCAATGAAGGTCAGGTTGTCAAGAGAGGAACTTCTTCATGGTGGTGTCCTGTATATGGAACTCCCTACCACCAGAGATCAGATTGGCTTCCTGGATTTGTTTTTCAGTGGCAGTTCCAAACTTTATATAGTTCGGATGGTTTTGATTTTTTCCCCCTGTTTTTGGTTTACTTTGTTCACTGCTACCTTGATTATTTAAATGATTGTATTCTTTGTGTTTGGATTTTCCGCTTTGATTTGCTCTAGCATTGCTGTTGCAGCTTGTTGTAAGCCACTTTGGGTGCCTCCCAGTGGGGTGGGAGAAAGTCGAGGCACAAATATTTTGAAATAAAGAAACAGCTGTATAGTAAAAACATGAAGACAGTGTTGGGATATTAAAGTAAGGCCCTGGGAATTTGCAGGCCTGAATGGTAAGGCTTATCACTGAGGCCTAGCAGACCAGCAGAGGGTGCAGGGTAGTTCTGACTTAGGTTCTGCCCAGTAACAAGACCATGTGATCTCTGGTGGAATGTTGCAAGTTAGCCAATCCCAGGAACACTAGTTGCTTGTTTGTTCAGCTCAGTGAGTGTGTGTGTGTTCAGTCCTGTCTTGATCAGAGAGCTCTTCTGTTCTGCTTTCTGTTTCTCTCTGAGTATTGCTGCTGCTGGATTTACAGAAGCTGTTTACAGGAACTGCTGCAACTGATATTTGAGAAGCATTCTTTGTTGCAAGAAGACAACTTCTGGAAATATAGAAGTTCTTGCCAACTCAAGTCTCTGAGTGATTCCTTATTTGAGCTCAGCACAACCTTGGGACTTTCCTAAGCCTCACAACTTAAGTTTGCTTCGTGCTTTTCATCAGACAGACTGTCCACCCTACCCATGCCTCATGCTTCTGTTTGGCTTGTTTCTCTACAGATCGGTAAAAGTGGAAACATCCCAGCAGGAACGACGGTGGATACCAACATTACTCACCCCTTTGAGTTTGACTTCTACCTGTGCAGTCATGCCGGCATTCAGGTAGGTTATCTTCACAGCCTTCCTTGGGGTTGGGTGGAGAGTGTGGCAGTCACCCCAGAAATGAGCTTCAGGCCAACCAACCCTTGAATCCCCATTTCCCATCTTGCAAAGGGAGGGGACGGAATGGAGCTGCTCGAGGGACGCCACGCTAATCTGTGCACCCCTGAATCAAGGGATCAGTGGTGATCGTAGGACTCGGGGCAGGAACAGTGGCTTCCACTGCTTGCTGGAATGTCTCCCTGCAGAGTCATTCAGAAAAAATGCAAGGGAGATGTTGGCAAACAAGTACTGCTGGAGTCACTATTCCCCTGCAAAATAAAAAGAGCCACCCGTTTAGAAGGGGCCTCTGTCTTGTTAGCAGAGGATGGAAAAGGATGCTGGCTTCTTCTAGCCCATTTATTTTCAAGCAGTGTGCTGCAAAAGGCCCGCAGGTGTATTGTGGGAGTTTGGAACACAGCAGCTGAAAATCTCAAACTCCTCCAGGTTCTGTGGCAGAGGAAGAGGGACAATGTGTTACTACAGACAGTTGCCCTAAAAACAGCCACAGAACCCGGAAGAGCCTCCTGGAAGTGACATCACAAGAGAGAAAGACCATAGAGAAGACCATAGAGGTGAGCGTGCCGTGAGAAAAGAAGCACAGCTTTCTTCCCTGCACCGCGAACCTGCTCACTTTCACCACCGCACCTGCAAAATGTAAACCGCCCCCTTGATTCCTCCATCCCACCCAGGGTACGAGCCGGCCTTCTCACTACTACGTTCTTTGGGACGACAACCGGTTTACAGCAGACGAGCTCCAAATCCTCACCTACCAGCTCTGCCACACCTATGTGCGCTGCACCCGCTCAGTCTCCATCCCAGCACCAGCATATTACGCCCGCTTGGTGGCCTTCCGGGCGCGGTACCACCTTGTAGATAAAGAGCACGACAGGTAAGCAGAGGGTCTGCAGTGGCACCTGCCCATTCCCACGGGCTGGCTGGGCGGGGGCAAGGGGAGTCTTTCCAGCGTCGCCCATTGTCGGTCACAGTGTGTTTGGAGGCCCAGGTGCATACAAAGCCATGTCCTGCTGAGTCGAGACTTGTGGCTCATCCTGCATGGACTTGCAGCGGTCCAGGCGTTTGGGCAGGGGTCTTTCCAAGCCTTTCCTGGAGGTTCTGCCAGGGTTTGAACTTGGATCCTTCTGCACAAGAGGCAGCCATAGACAACACTGTGCCCGTCTCATTCAGTCTTGGGCCGCTTCCAAGGTTCCGGTCCCTCAGAAGGCAGGATACCCCCATTGGAGCGCTAGCTGTTGGCTCCCAAGCAGCAGCTGGTGGCCTGAGCTGAGCTTCCCTCCCTTCCCTCCCCTTCTCCCTTTGGCAGAGCGCACCACTGTTTCACGTGCGAGGCTTGGTTTAGGGCAGCATTTGCCCAACTGGGCTGTGACGCAGTGCTCCCGGTAGCGCCGGCATGCTTTATTGAGAGCCCCTGGAGGCAGCTTCCAGGTTCCTCTGTGGCAGAGGAAGAGGGACAATGTAAACAGAGGAAGAGGGACAATGTAAACAGAGGAAGAGGGACAATGTAAACAGACAGTTGCCCTGAAAACAGCCACAGAACCCAGAAGAGCCTCCTGGAAGTGACATCACAAGAGAGAAAGACCATAGAGAAGACCATAGAGGTCAGCGTGCCGTGAGAAAAGAAGCACAGCTTCTGCTGGCTTCCCACTGGAAGTGTGACTTCTGGAAAAACTGGAAGCTGCATCTGCAAACCTGAAGTCGCTTCTGGGGCCATCTGAGGCCTGTGGAGACCAGGTTGCAGGCCCAGCATGACACTGAGCTGGCCTCTGCCCCCCCCCCCATTCTGGCACTACCAGGAGTATAGAAATACAGGCGGGCCCCCGTATCCGTGGCTCTCGTATCTGTCATTTTAATTACCCCCAGATCTGAGAGGCAGGGGCTTACCTTCCTCTATCTTTACTTTGGGTGGCTAAGAAACTTGCTTTTCCAGGTCGCTAAATGGGAATGCCCACCTTGTGAAGGGTACAGAGTCATGATGTTCCAAGTGGCCGTTTTTGTATGCATAGCTTTTGGGGGGGGGGAAGGGGTCAGTTTTATGCCCCCAAAGCAGCATAGGGAAGGCAGGAGGAGGATAAAAAGCTCAGGATAGCTGAATGTAGGTTGGAAGCACAAGTGGTGGGGGGCTGTGACACCCCATGAGCTGCAAGGCTTGGGGGCAGGGGTTCTTGGCTGGCACAGGTCAGGCTCAAAGTCTGGGGTTGGTTTGTTTTATTTAAAGGCTCACTTCGGCAGTTTAAGAAAAAAAGGTCTGACGAGAGACAGGCTTGTTGCTTGGGGCAAAAGGTACTTTTTCTCCCCAACCCACTTCTGTACTAAAAACTGCCAACCTTTTGCCTTCCATGAGTTGGGTAGCAACTTCCTGTTGAGATGTTTTGGCAGTCTCCACCTCTATCATATCTTCTGCCTGCCAGGTTGTCACATTCCTGTTTAGCGACCTGTGGATGTAAATCAAGAATAAAGGAAGTTAATGTAATGGGTGGGAGGGGAAGGTCGGGGAGAACCCTACACTTAACATTGTTTGCAGTTTCAGGTATGGGGGGCAGGAACCTATCCTGCAGGCGCCAGGGCATGCCTGAATATATTACTGCAGTGGTTCTCAAACATTTGAGGACCGGGACCCACTTTTTAGAATGACGGTCGGTCCAGGACCCACCAGAAGTGATGTCAGCCAGAAATGCCCTCATTTGCGATGCCAGAGCCTGCTGGGCTCCTGAGAATGCAGCCATAAGTTGGGTTATTTCCCAGCCATTTTCTAATAGCAAAGGGCATCAGAAAGAAAAAAATAAAACCTATTTACAGCCTTGATGCAAGCGAAACAACTGCACAGCCCTCCCACTTTCCAGCTTCCCAAATTTTCAACATGGCTGCTCTGTCTGCTTTGCAGCCAACCTGGAATTGATTCGCACCCCACTGGTGGGTCCTGACCCACAGTTTTGGAACCACTGTATACAGCGGTGGCATTCAGCCGGTATGCTGGGCGGCTTACCTTTGAGCGGCAGTCCGCCCGTTGTGTCACGCCGCGTTCCACCACTTTCCCGCCCGCCCCGGCGTGACGGGAACGGTCACCGTCGCGTGGAACAATGGGCGGACTGCCACTCAAAGGTAAGTCCTGCCCAGCATACCGGCTGAATGCCGCCGCTGACTTGTCTATTAAGGCAGTTTGCTTCCTGTGCGACAAAAACGCACAAGTGGCTTAATCCAGGGCCCAGCCTTTCTTGTTATCTGAATGCGAACGAAGTGAAGCTAGTGGGCGGGGTTAGCGGTGACGTAAATATACCCAAAACAATGCTGATTCCAATTATTTCCAATGGGTTTTCGCATGATGTTTAGGGCTGAATCGTTTACTCCTGAAGTAAAAACTTACCAAAATAACGACGTGTGATCGTGGAGAAACGTCATTGGTAACCTAATTATGATTCAATATGCAATTCCAAGGTTTAATTCCGCGTAATTATATTACTGAACATACCGGCGGCCGTGGAGGGAACTGAGGGAAGGAAGGGGGCGTGGCCCAATCGCGAGGCGCTTGCTGATTGGACGCTGGGAGGAGGGAGGCGGGATCTGAACTTATACCCACGGCTTCAAGTCTGTGATGTCATGGCCAATCCAGTTATCTAACATCCTTGGCTTAATCTGTCCGTTCCTCCTCTCAGGGAAGCAGTTGGTCAGAAGCGGCGCTTTAATGCTTGTCTCCCTTGTTCCTCTTTCAGCGGAGAAGGCAGCCACATATCTGGCCAGAGCAACGGCCGAGACCCTCAGGCCCTCGCCAAGGCTGTGCAGGTTCACCAGGACACTTTACGTACCATGTACTTTGCTTGAAAGCCTAACTTTGTTACCTCACTCCAGAAAGCTTTCAGATTTGTAGGAGCCATACAAAAAAAGGAGGCGTTGGGAGCTCCACGCGGGCTGCCAATGGGAAGCCGCTGCAGGGCGCAAGACGGCGTTGGAGGCGGGCCTTCTCCGGGGCAAGAACGTGAGTGGCTGCTGACCCGACGGACACACCTGTGCAGTATTGCGAGAGACTCTCTGTGTGTTTCAGGCTTTCCGGTTACCTGACCAAACAAACAAAAGAAGTATTTAAACCAAGGGAAAAAAATCCAACTTCCAGTCAAAACACAGCAGGTTTTCGTTGCTGGGGGTAGGGGAAGAGGGAGGGTTCTGGGGGCGGGGGGGGGGGGGGGCGGGGGAGCGCAATATTTGACTTTCAACTGTGAAATAACTGTTTGGTCCTCCAATGCCAAATCTGGACACTGGTAAGATCTTTTGTTGGTTTTTTTGGGTGGGTGGGGGAGAAAAGGGATTTTTAGAGCCTTAAAACAGATGACTAGATTTATAAAAACTAATATTTTAGAATACAAGATGCTTTAATTGGTTAAGAGAAAAAAAGCCAGTAGTTTATAGGAGAATTTTAACATTGTGACCCTTCCCCTTTGAAGAAGAATGAATTTTTTTTCTCCCCTTATATATGCTAACGTAAGGCATCCCCAGCACTTACTGCAAAACTGACAAGGAAACCGTCTTCCGTCTGTTTTAGAAGTGGGTTAGCTGCGGCCCCCTTTCTCGTAGGTTTTTTGTTGTTGACATAACAGTCATGTACTTAATTCTGGGCGAGTGCCTTTACTGCAGTGCTGCGAGCTGCCTGTTCACCTTCCTTCCAGGGGCAAAACAGAACCACCAATGCCCTTGTCTCCAGGTGGAGGTGGGCCCACCTGTAAAGCGGCAGGAGTGCTCCACCATTCACAGATATCACAGTCTCGTGTTAAGCTCACAGCCTCACAACGGGTTAAAATTCTGTGCACTTTTAAACACAACATACAGATTTGGAGAGCTGCTGATCAACTTGTGGGTTTTTTGGGGCGCCTTCGTTTTTGGTTCTTAAGCTGACGTTGATTTTTCGTATTTCTTGGACGGGTCGTCTTGTCTCCTTTGAATTTAAACCTGAAATTCCTGACGAACGAAGTACGCTTGAGAGGAAGAGAGAGCGGGCGGGCGAGCCGCCTCCCCTGCACGCGCAAGACGAGAGCTCCATGATCAATTGACGTCCTGAGACTTTTTTTAATATATATACTGATGGAATTTTTTTATTATCAAGTGTAATTTTTATACAGTGCTGAGTCTGTTGCCAAAACTTGCTCAACTCATTTGTGTTCTCTGCGTTTCTCCACCACAACCCCTGCCCCGGGTCTTGGAATAATTCGTGTGGTGATGGAGGCGGCGGGCCCTGGGTTCCATGAATTGCAAAGCGCGTTACAGAGCTCTTAACGGCACTCGCCTTAAAGTTGGGTTTTGGGTCTTCCCTGCAGTAATCTTAGGTGGTTGTTTTTTCCCAGCCAGCCCAGCATATCCATACCACCCTGATGTTTTCTGTTGCTCTTAATTCTTGCCATTTTATTTTATTGGGGGAATGGGAAACCTGGGGGGGCTTCTCCCCCTGCCAAAAGAAGTCCACTAGGCTCTTTCTCTAGAGCACAACATCAAAATGCACTTTTGCTGCCTGTCTGAAAAGATCCCTTGATTTGTAGTCATTCTTTTCCCTCTGACAATGGATTTCAACCTCACAAACACCTGTGCATGTGGTCGGGGGGTGGGTGGGTGGGAGGGAGGGAGGCTTCTTTGGTGCCACCCAACTCAAGGAAGGCAAAGGGCTGGCAGTTTTAGTACAAAAGTGGGAGGGGGAGGAAAAGTCTCTTCTGCCCCCAGGCCACGAGGTGGTCTCTCTCCAGAATTTTTTCTTAAACTGCCAGATGTTGAGTCTGACCTGTGCCAGCCGAGTAACACCCCCCCCCCCAGCCTTGCAGCTCTGGGGGTGTCACAGGCCCCCCCACTACATGCGCTGCCAACCTACATTGAGCTCTCCTGAGCTTTTTATCCTCCCCTCCCCAAACTTTCCCCTGTGCCGCTTTGGGCCAGAATGTTGAAACCCCCTCAAAAAGCTATGCAAACACCAACGGCCACTCTGAACAGTGTGCCTCTGTACCCTTCGCGATGTGGGCATTACGCCTCTGCTTTTGCCAGGATCCGAAGAGCTGCTGGGGGGTTCCGGCTTGGAGCATCCGAGCGCCACCTCCGATTGCAAACCGCTTATGCAACTCTCCAGAGTTTCAACACCGGTTTCCTGTGCGACTTTTTTTCTTTCTGTTGAGGCGGAAGAGTGTTGGCTGGTTCTTGAAGCACAACGTCCCAGCACTGTACTGGATGCACAGAGTGAGTTGTGCAGTTGTTTGGCTTTGCCTGCCCCCCTCAGTCGTGTCTGTGTGTTCATTTGCTTTGGATTCCACGAGGCTGGGGCGGTTTTGCATTAGACACCATCGTGTGGGCTAAAGCAACAGCGAAGACATTATGACGTTCCTTTTAACCAAGTGCCTGCATGGGTGTAAACACATCAGTATCTCCCAGCAAGAATCCAATTAGCATTCAGTATTTTCCCTAGAGAAGGGGGGCAGGTAGGAGCTGGGCAGTTTCCCCCTCCCCCTCCCGCTGGGTTTGTGAACACCTTTTCTTACTGAAGTGTTGGGTTTTCTTGGCCTGTCTTCGCACTTTCTGCTCGGACTGGGATTCTCGATTCAGTCACCCGTGTCGAGACGGAAATGTTCTCTTCCAGCTGCTTCCTGGCAAAATAAAACAAAATGGTTCTTTTTTGAATTTAAAGGTTTGGTCTGAGATCCTCCCACCCCAAGCATTTGGGGGTGGGAGGGAGGATAACTAGGGCATTTGCAGAATGCGGGGGGGGGGGGGCTTCTTGCAGCTTTGTACAAATTGCTTGCTTTTTTAGGTTTGAAACAAAGGGTTTCAAAATGCAGCCTCCCGGGCTCAAATTATCAATGGACCTTTTTTTCAGATTTGTGTTTTGCACTCCTCCACTAGCTGCTTTGAACGGAAGGGTGTTGGCATGACAGAATGAAACATTAAGTAGCTGGGTTAAAAAAATACCTGATGCTTTTTGCCCGTAATCTTGCCTCTCTTCCCCCTCGCCCACCTGGTGCATGCGGAGTTTTCACTAAGTGCCGTAAATGATGTTCATTGCTGCATCCTCTTATGGAACGAAGTTTCTGAGCTTGGGGTACCTTCTTTCTGTTTTTGTTCTTAGGCGTTGTAACAAATGGGTTTAGATCGACCTGCATGTTCAGTCTAACGAAGGCTCTACCCCCCTCCCATTTCTTTGCCGCTTAGCTTTGGTGAACTGCATGTTCTGTCCTCTTAGTAGTCAGAGAGCACATAGCGGAGGATGCATTTTGGGGGGGGAATTATTTGCGTAGCAGACTGAGTTCTGCTTCCGGTGCCACAAGGCCACGTACATATCCCCAAGATCTACAGAAACCTACATAGGCACGTTCCACCTCGCACCTTAGTTTGTATCTTGTTTGCTGTGCCTGTTTCTTCTGCAGCCGGCAGGGTTGCCAAATGTCCACAGGTTGCTGAGGGCACAGCGTAATTATGTAGCTACAACTTGTTGGCTTTGGGTTTTTTTACCTGTACTGCTGCTAGTTCCAATCAATGCTTAATAGTCAAATGCAAGAGGGGCAGCAGGCGGGAGAAGATGGTCGTGGGGAGACGATGTCCCTCCAAACTGTCTTGACGAGCTGCACAGACTGAGATTTCAAGAGCTTGCGCCAAAGGCTTCTGCAGAGCCTCTGTTGAATTCTGGACTCCGGTGCCATATTGCAAACTGCCTTGATGCTCCCCTTGTCTTTGAAAGCAGTTTGTTGTGTGTGTGTGTGTGTGTTGGGCCATGGTCTACTGCCCACAGGAAAAACAAGGCGACAGCTGTCTTAGACTCCTGGAACTGGTTCCACAATTCAGTGGCCATTTAGCCTCAGGTCAAAATGCGGTTGATAGGATGCAAAATAGAATTAGGGAAACTAATCTTGTTTGGCAGTTGCAAGCTTTGAGTTACACAGGATTCTTTAGACGGATTAGAAAGAGTTAGTAGCTATCTGTCCAGAGAAGAACCAACCAATGGTAAAGGTGGAAACACTTCTAAATTTTGTCCATATGGGTAAATCTGCACTAAAAATCAACACTGAGCTCTGTGGGTTTGAGGAAGAACTGCTGCTCTTGTGTGCCTGGGGGAAGAATCCTGTATAACTCCAAAACTTGCAGAACTTCTCTGGCTACCCCAAGTTGGCCTAAAACTAAAGTGTCTGTTTTGCATCTGGGACCAAGAAGCACATACTGACCATAGGAATGGTCTAGATCTTCTAGAACAGCCTCAAATTATGCAAACAAGGTTCAGCAAAGGTTTATTTTGCTGTGCGGTTTTAAAAAAGTGTTTTAGCAGTGCAGTACAAACTTGTTGTGTTGATCCTGTCCGGAGTGAAATGGTGAGCAACACAGCTGAACAGCAATAAAAAGGTGAAACCCGTTATCACGTGCGCGCATGTAATTTTGCACTTCAAAATACGTGTGAAAGTTTTAAACCAATGGGAACTCTGATTTGTGTTCAAAGCTGTCTGGGTTTTTTCTTTTCCTTTAGGGTTTTTTGTTTGAAACCTGTTACAAGGAACTGTTGAAGTGTAAATAGAGAATGATCACACAAAACATGCTATCAGTTGGGGTTTTGTTTTTATTGTTTGTGGATTTTCTTTTGACACTGAACGTTGTATGGTCCCCTTTATTAAATGGATTTGAACAACTGCTGTACCGTCCTTTTGAGAGAGAGAGAAGTTCAATATGAGGTTTCATTTTTGCACAAAAATAATGGCTTTGCCTTGCAAGAGTTGCATATTAGTTTTATATGGTCATGCCTTATAGGAGTAGTTTGAAGGGGGGCAAAGAACCTTCCGAGCTTCCACAGGCAGATGCAAACTGATGCCGATATGGCTTAGCTTCTTCAGGCAAGACGGCAGCTCAACCTCCAGACCATACCTCCTCCTAATTGAAAAAAAAATTATTCACAGCGGCCTGAGCAGCAAACTTACATAGAAAGGCGAGTTTCTCTCACAAAAACATTCAAAGGGCTCAATCAGGTCAGAGGTCCATATAGCCCAGTGTTGCGATTCACAGAGTGGCCCACAAACTAGAGTCAGGCCCCTCACCTCCTCCTGCTCGTCTGTAACTTGTATTCACAGGTAGGCTGCTCCTGAATGTGAAGGTTCCATCTCACAATCATTCCTAGTAAGAATGATTGCAGTGAGCCCTCATTGTCCATGGGGGATTTGTTCCAGGATCCCCCCTCCCAATACCGAAATCCACAGATAATTAAATTAGGGGCAGGTGGCAGCACAGCATCACAGACAGTGCCTTTCCTAGGCCCAGCTCTCCATATGTGACCTCCTGAACGTGATGGGAAGGCACTTCCAGTTTGTGTCAGCGACTTCTGGTTGCAGCTGGGCTGTCCTCGGAAGTCCTACAGCCATGGGATTGGTGGCTGTGAGTAAGGAGGTTCCCACTGTATGGGCTGAGAGAAGAAGCCCTTCCTAAATCTCCCACCCGGCAATTTCGTTGGATGACCTGAAGTGTGACACAAGTTCAAAAAATGCCGCACATACACTGCCAAGCATGCCCTAGAAAAGAGGTGATAACTAGGGAAAAGAGGGACTTGGGCTTTCCCGCTACGTGAAAGAACCGTCTCATTACGTGTCTCTTACCCGGTGCTAAATTTTTCCACCCTCTGTGCTTTCCACAATGTTCCACTTCTAGGAACAGCTGGAGTGCCAGCCAGTCTTGAACCAATCTCGGCTCTAGCAGAGTAGGAGGCTTGAGAATGAAGGCTTGAGAATGAATTGTGGGAAAGAGAATAGAATAGAAATTTATTTGTCATTGTACACGTGTATACATGTACAACGAAATTAGGTGCTTTCGCATGGTAAAAACAACACAATACACTACAACGAAAACATCACATACAATCCTACTTTACTTAAAACTCTGCTCAAACATGTCACTATACCACCACATGTAGTCTAGACACAGCACTAGGATAAAAGCTGTTTTTTAATCTGTTCGTTTTTGTCCCAATCACCCTATACCTTCTGCCTGATGGCAGTAGTTCAAAAAATTGATGACCAGGATGTGATGGATCTTTCAGAATTTCAAAAGTCGTCTTCAGACAATTTGAGCTATAAAGCTCCTCCAAGGAGGGGAGGGGGCAACCAATGATCTTCTGAGCAGTGTTGATAACCTTCTGGAGCGCCTTTCTCTCTGCCAGTGAGCAACTCGCACACCACACACAGAGGCAGTAGGTTAAACTGCTCTCTATGTAGCTGCGGTAGAAAGTCACCAGCAGTTTCTGTCAGTTCTTGCCTACTGAGGAGTCTCAAAAAGTGTAGTTGGCCTGCTGCCATTGCATAGAAACCTAACTTTTAGGGTAGAAACTACTGCAATATCTCATGGGGACGGTCTTTGGGTGATTATGCTGTATCCTTTGGGATGGCAAGGTGTAGAAGCCAAAGGCATTTCTGTTTTTCAGTATGGAACAGGCAACCAGAAAAAAAACCAGCAGCATTTGCAGAGCTGCAGTGTTTTGAGGCACCTCCCTTATGAAGAAAGACTGCAGCGTTTGGGGCTCTTCAGTCTGGAAAAAAGGCGCCTGAAGGGGGACATGATTGAGACATATAAAATTATGCACGGGAGGGATAGAATCAATACAGGGATGTTCTTTTCCCTCTCTCACAATACCAGAACCAGGGGGCATCCACTGAAATTGAGTGTTGGGAGGGTTAGAACAGATAAAAGAAATACTTTTTTACCCAGCAGGTAATTAAGCTGTGGAACTCCTTGCCACAGGAGGTGGTGATGGCATCTGGCCTAGATGCCTTTAAAAGGGGACTGGACAGATTTCTGGAGGAAAAGTCCATCGTGGGCTATAGGCCATGATGGGTTGGGCAACCTCCTTACATTAATAGTAGGCTACTTCAGAATGCCAGGTGCAGGGGAGCGGCCACAGGATGCAAGCATCGTGTTGTCTACTGAACTCCCTTAGGCACCTGGTGGGCCACTGCAAGATAAAGGAAGCTGGACTGGATGGGCCTTTGGCCTGATCCAGTGGGGCTCTTCTTATGTTGGGTTTGGAGACCGCTTTGAAAATAGCTGTGTGCAAATTGGAGTTCTTCCAAGGGGTGGTGAAATGCTTATGTTCACCATGAAACAATTGACTCTTTGCGGAGGGTTTAACTGAAGAAAATGCTTAAAGGAAAAAAAAGTGGGAGGGTTGTCTTTGATGACTTTGCCTGAGTTACGCCCTCCTCATTGCTCCAGGTTGCCGGTTCCTTGTAAACCACAAGCAACTGTGGTGGCTGCTGCTGCAGCAGGAACATTCTGTTCTGCTTTGGCGGTGGGCTGCCAACGCATGTGTGCCTCTGAGAAAATAGCCTCTGCTCTTTTCCCGCCGGAGAGTTTTCTTAACACGTGTGCCTGCCAGGCATTTTATGTGGTTTGGGTGGAAGCCATGCCAAGCCATGATCTCCTCTGCTTCCTGTGCCAATAACCCTTGCTCTGTTGATACTGTGCACATTCAAGATGCCCTTCTGGTTTTTTAAAACACAGACTTCTCAAACAGATGTGGCCAAAGGTGTAGCTTTAACAGCATCTTTGTGCCAGAACAGTGACGAGGGAGAAGCTGGGCTCAGACTGCCACAAATTGAGTTCAATTTCCTGGTTGACTGTAAAGCTCGCAGCAGAGCCAGTTCTTTCCGTTGGGGCCTCACAACTCCCAAGACTAGTTCTGGCTTACAGGATGGAGTTGGTCTAGCCTCTGTCACCAACCTCATAGGGCTGGTGTGAGCAGGAAATGGAATTGTTCCTTTATACAGTACATAGTTATGGAAATGGTTCCTGAAGTTTTTTGACTGGTGGTTCCCTTGAACTACCTGGCTATTGGCCACAGCTTCCCACTAGGGCTACAATCATATATTGCAGGTAAGGGGTAGTCAAACGTTTTAGATCAGGACCCACTTTTTAGAATGGTACTCATGTCAGGACCCACCGGATGTGATGTCATTAACCTGGAAGTGATGTTGTGGCAGGAAGTGCTGTCATTGTAACATAGTAAAACGTCACTCCTGGAATGCAAATTGGCATTCTTGGTCTGTAGCAATTGTACAACCATGAAACATCCCCGACAGAAAGCAAGGTTAGGACAAAATATGATGTAAAAGCACTAAACTAAAAACAAAATTTTTAAAACCCCTCACTTGAAAATTCAGACTGTTGACACTTACAAAAGGAATACAGTATCACAAGAGTAAGGTCTTCAGTTTCCAAGATGGCTGCTCCCAGCTTTCCGTGACCCATCTGACAGCAGGTTGCAACCCACCACGTGGGTCCTGACCCACAGTTTGAGTAACACTGGTATACGGGGTAGGGCGGCAGGTTTTTTGCAAGTATTGTGGGGCTTACCTGCTGGCTTCTGCAGCTCAGGGAGTTACAGCTCACAGTTGGGAACCACAGAGGTGCAGCAATGGGGAAGCAGCATCCTGCATAAGGTGAGCCCCCTGTAAGCCCCAGCAGGGCGTTCCTTGTGGTCTGTGAGCTTACGCCTGCATAATACAGTACTTGTGCACTTCATTATTTTGCTAATAAAATCTTGCAATTTTGCAAAAAAAAAAAAAAGGCAATTGCAGTCAGTGAAATAATGCTAATAAAATAAAGACAGGTAATTAACTAATATAATTGATTAATTGAAACTGTCAGACAGCATTTTAATTAAAACATTGTATGTTCCTAGCGTACTTTAGAGCAGTGGGTCCTAAATTGTGGGTTGGGAGGACCCCAAATACCAAGAGCAGCCATCTTGAAAATATGGGAAATTGGGATGCTGGAAAGGGTGTGTTATGTGGGTGGTTGTTTTGCCTGTGCCAAAGTTGCAAATAAGTTTTTTTTTTTTTCTGTTGGAAAACGTCTGAGAAATAATAACCGAAATGATTGCTGCATTCCCAGGAAAGCAGCAGGCTCTAGCGACACACAGACGGCACTTGCAGCCATGGCATCATTTCCGGTGGGTCCTAGACATGATCTTTCTAAATAGTGGGTCCCAGTGGTAAACAGTTTGAGAACCGCTGCTTTAGAGGCTTCCTTCCCTCTTGTTGCAGGAGGCGGTTGGTATGGGGAAAGGAACGACTTTTTAACAACTCCAGGATTGCCAGCCCCCGCACTTTCTGACTCCGCCCCCTTAGTTTACATACGAGGGCGGAACCGCACAGAACTGATACGCATGCGTTAACTTTTTTGGGCAGATGAGCGCGAACTAAGAATGTTAGATGACAGGAGTCGGCATGCCTGTAGAATTAATAGGAGCGAATGGAAGCCGGGGGCGGGCTTAGCAGCCATGTTGGTTAACTCAAAACTCCGTATTCCAAGCATTTCAGATTGCTTTGCTCGTACTGTTTAGGACTGAATAGTTTACTCCTGAAGTAAAAACTTACGAAAATAAAAACGTGTGATCGTGTAGAAACATTATTCGTAACCTTATTATGATTTAATACGCAATTACAAGGTATAATTCCGCATAATTATATTACTGAACATACCTGACGAAATGCTACTTGCTGTCTATTTAAACTTGGATTGCACTGTTTTGACAGACTTGTTTTTTGAAATCTACACAACCAAAAATAAAGTGTGAACGGGAAGAAAAGAAAAAAGGGAGGGTGGGCAAAAATTAGATAAATATGTAGGAAAATTGCATTAAAATATCTTCATAACACAAGTAGTTGTCAATATGAGAGTAATTCTTTTTTACTTCTAGACTATTAAGAGTATTTTTTTAAACTTCTACACTCACCCACCCCCCATAAAACAAATTCTGTTAATGTTCAGAATTTTGAAAATATTACAGTAGAAAATGGAAGGCGGGAAAAAACGTGTAAACAGGAAGGGGAAAAAAAGGATGGGGGGAAATATTTTTTTTCTTTCCCTTCTAGACCATTAACAGTGGGTGTCAGAAAATGGTGAATAAGACTGCTAGGAACAACAAGAAATTTGTTGTTGTTGTTCAGTCGCTAAGTCGTGTCCGACTCTTCGCGACCCCATGAACCAGCACGCCAGGCCTCCCTGTCCTCCACTAGCTTCCTGAGTTCGCCCAATTTCATATTCATTGCTTCGGTGACACTATCTAACCATCTCATCCTCTGTCGCCCCCTTCTCCTTTTGCCTTCAATCTTTCCCAGCATGAGGGTCTTTTCTAAAGAGTCCTCTCTTCTCATCAGGTGGCCAAAGTATTGGAGCTTCAGCTTCAGCATTTGTCCTTCCAGGGAGCAATCAGGCTTGACTTCCTGGAGAATTGACCGATTGGATCTCTTTGCAGTCCAGGGGACTCTCAAGAGTCTTCTCCAACACCATAATTCAAAAGCATCGATTCTTCGACGCTCTGCCTTTCTTATGGTCCAGCTCTCACAGCCATACATGGCTACTGGGAAAACCATCGCTTTGACTATGCGAACCTTTGTTGGCAGGGTGATGTCTCGGCTTTTGATTAAGCTATCTAGGTTCACCATAGCTTTCTTCCCAAGAAGTAAACGTCTTTTAATTTCATGGCTGCAGTCACCATCTGCGGTGATCTTGGAGCCCAGGAAAATAAAGTCTGTCACTGCTTCCATTTCTTCCCCTCCTATTTGCCAGGAAGTGATGGGAGTGGTTGCCATGATCTTAGTCTTTTTAATGTTGAGCTTCAAACCAATTTTGGCACTTTCCTCTTTCACCCTCATCAAAAGGTTCTTGAGGTCTTCCTCACTTTCTGCCAGTAGAGTGGTATCGTCTGCATATCTGAGGTTGTTGATGTTTCTCCCAGCAATCTTGATTCCAGCTTGTGAGTCATCCAGCCCTGCCTTCCTCATGATGTACTCTGCATATAAGTTAAATAAGCAGGGTGACAATATACAGCCTTGTCGTACTCCTTTCCCAATTTTAAACCAGTCAGTTGTTCCATGTCCAGTTCTAACTGTTGCTTCCTGACCCGCATAAAGGTTTCTCAGAAGGCAGATCAGGTGGTCTGGAACTCCCATCTCTTCAAGAACTTGCCACAGTTTGTTGTGATCCACACAATCAAAGGCTTTAGCATAGTCAATGAAGCAGAGGTAGATGTTTTTCTGGAACTCTCTGGCTTTCTCCATGATCCAGCGAATGTTGGCAATTTGATCTCTAGTTCCTCTGCCTCTTCGGAAACCAGCTTGTACATCTGGTAGTTCTCGATTCGCATACTGCTGAAGCCGAGCTTGTAGGATTTTGAGCATGACCTTGCTAGCATGTGAAATGAGTGCAATGGTGCGGTAATTCGAGCAATCTTTGGCATTGCCCTTCTTTGGGATTGGAATGTAAACTGATCTTTTCCAGTCTTGTGGCCACTGCTGGGTTTTCCAAATTTGCTGGCATATGGAGAGCAGCACTTGGACAGCATCATCTTTTAAGATTTTGAGTAATTCCGCTGGAATGCTGTCACCTCCACTAGCTTTGTTGTTAGTGAGGCTTTCTAAAGCCCACTTGACTTCACTCTCCAGGATGTCAGGTTCGAGCTCAGTGACTGTACCACTGTGGTTATCAGGAACATTTAGATCGGCCTTATAGAGTTCCTCTGTGTATTCTTGCCACCTCTTCTTAATCTCATCTGCTTCTGTTAGGTCCTTGCCAAGACCTAACAAGAAATTACACAGCTTCAAAAAATAATGCACTCACTGTTTCAGTTAACGGTAGTTTTATTGAACTGATGTAATGTGAATACATGAATCTTTCCGTGGAAATTAAATCCCATTTTTCGTTCAGCGATTAGCACACCCGTATGCAGAACTTGCAGGCATGCTTAAAGACGTTGAGATCTACACACGTGCAGGGAGATTTATATTCGTGAGTTCGCGGCAATCCTCCTTGGCGGGAATGATCTGAGTCAGCCATATTTGTTGAGCCATGACTTCAAGAAAATGACGTCATGGCAACTCCAGTCATCTAACCCTCTTGGCGCGAACTTGCGCGCGTAGAGCAAGAAGGTTAGATTTCCTCCTTGGCGTAGAGGGGGCGCCAGAGCAGAACTTCCGGCACCAGTATTGTGGGAGCATGCGCAGGCGCATGAGCCGGAGATGTGTTCCAGCCAGAGGAAGCAGTAAAAATACAGAGTAGCCCAACCCATCGCCTGGATAGGGAGGTTCTGGGCTCACATTTATCATACACATTATGTGAATCGCTGTTCACATAAACCAATAGAGAAATCCCGGCACTTTTTTTTTCCAAGTGTAAGGCTGCAAACCTAATTCCCCTCCCCCACAAGCGTCAGTCCTGTCGAACGCAATGGGGCTTTACTCCTGAGTAGTCATGCCTCTGTATGTTCCCTCACAATATCAGAACCAGGGGACATCCACTGAAATTGAGTGTTGGGAGAGTGAGAACGGATAAAAGGAAATACTTTTCTACCCAGCGGGTAATTAAGCTCTGGAACTCCTTGCCACAGGAAGTGGTGATGGTATCTGGCCTAGATACCTTTAAAAGGGGACTGGACAGATTTCTGGAGGAAAAGTCCATCGTGGGCTATTGGCCATGATGGGCTGGGCAGCCTCCTTACATTAATAGTAGGCGACTTCAGAATGCCAGGTGCAAGGGAGTGGCAACAGGATGAAGGCATCTTGTTGTCTACTGGGCTCCTTGAGGTACCTGCTGGGCCACTGTGAGATACAGGAAGCTGGACTAGATGGGCCTTTGGCTCTTATGTTCTTATATGTTAAGAGGACTTTTGCCCCACTTTTCAACGGAATGAGCCTCTGGGTCCCTTGCAAGCAGAGCCTGCTCTGTGCCAAATAGAGTGCTCCCGCTTTTCCTGGTGAAGCGCCCTCCTAGGTTGGTTCTCCTCGGACTGGAGAAAGAAAAGGGGGATGGAGGGGCAGAGGGGAAAGAAGCGGGGCTTAGACTAGGGGTTCCCAACCTGGGGTATGTCGTGTACCCGCGGGGGCCGTTGCCAAGACCTTTATTATTAGGGCTGCTTGATGACCAGGCGTCCTCTTATCCCGCAGAACACGTCCTACATTTCTACCTCCTGTCCTACATTTGAAGACGGGCAGGGGGCGCCAGCGTCCAGAGGGGCTGCCTGCATCGCTTGCACGTGCGTTTGTTCCTGCGTTCGTTGGGCTGCATTAAAGGAGGACAAGACACCCCAAAATCTAAATACACGAGTGGTTTAGCTTTTATTTGGCTAAACAGTCTTTGACTATCCTACATCTTTGGGCGGGGGGGCTGTGTCCTCCTTTCTGGTTATGAGATCCGGTCCCCCTGCTTTCAAAAAAAAAAAAGAAGCGAGTAATTTTTAATATTGTTTTAATTATTGTCTTTTAATTGATGGAATTTTATTCTGTTTTAATTTTGTAATGCCGCCTTGAGTGCCTTCGGGCAGAAAGGCGGGGTAGAAATTAAATAAATAAATAATAATAAAATATAGGGCAAAAAGCAGGTCCGTGTTAAAATTAGCAGCAACTATATTAATTGCAAACATTGTGCTAATAGGAAGGGTGCAATTTATGGAAATGGGCTGCCAAGGCGTGCGCAAATAACAAACGTTGGCAACCGCTGGCTTAGACAAGGAGGTTAGATGGACGACTGAGTTCTCTGCGTCGTGGCCAGCAGCCTTTGGAGCCGCACTTAAATTCTCCCTTTTATTTGGAGCCGCACTTTCGCCAGAAAGATAAAAGCAGGACCCGGAAGTTAGGCTCCTACGTGAGTCTGGACGTCTTCCTCTCTCTATGGCCCAGAACAGCCCCACGGTGGAGAAGGAAGCCTTCGCCGAATGGGAAGGGGGAACTTCCGGTGAGGGGCCGTCCTGCGCATGCGCCCGCCCGCCAACGCCAGGGACTGGCCGGCTCTAGCGCCTGGCGGCCCACGGAGAGCCGAGTTGCCTCAGTCAGTCAGCGGCGAGCCGGGCTGCGGGCGGCCACGCCACTTCCGCCCCGTTCCTCACCGTCACCCGCTCCAGAGTGGCCGCGGCCGGCGGGGAAGGCAGGCGGGCAGGCAGGGCCGCGTCCTGAGGAGCCGGCGCAGCGCGTCGCGTCGTCGGGAGAACGACGGAGGGCAGGAGGCGGAGGAGGCCCGGCAGGACCCGGCCCGGCACCCGTAGCCTTGGAGCGGCCGCGCCCAGCCTCATGAATGGAAATCAGCAGCGCAGGTGAGGCGGGGGCGGGGGAGCCCCCTGTGTCGGTGCCGACCCCAGCAGGCCCCTCCCCGTCTAGCAGTGGGGTCCTGGGTGACCCCCCCCCCCCGTCTCCACAGCCCCAGTTGAAGGGCAGAGCAGGTGGAGGGGCCTGACCGTGGAGTGCTTACCGATGCTGCTGGCGGCATCCGGAGTGGTGGTGGGGAGGGCAAGTCCCTGCCTCGAGGGGCTTACAGGCCAGGTAGGTGCTGGGAGCAGATGACAAGGGAAGAGGAGACTCGTCGATCTGTGGGGTCGGAGCCTTTGCCTGGCTGCTGTATTTCGTCCTTGGTTTGCGTGGCCCTGCCCCGAGGAGTTTACATAGGACCTGATAGCTGGTGACAGGGGAAGGGGAAGGACACGGACCTGTGGGTTTGGAACTTTTACCTGGCGGCTGTATTTCTTCTTGGGCTTGCATGTCCCTGCCCCGAGGGGGCTGCAGGCTAAGGAGCAGCTGAGAGCGGATGACAGGGGAAGGGAAGGGTTCCAAACCTGTGGGTTTGGAGCCTTTGCCTGGTGCTTTCTGGGGTTTGTGGAGGATTTGGGGGGCGGGGAGGCAGAGGGAAAGAGGTTGGGTATCTGTAGAACTTTCAAAAGATGTTCAGGAGTGTGAAGGTATCAATGGAGGTGAAATACATGTAGATGCCCAGCGTGAGCCAGAAATATTCATTGTTGACATAAAGTATGTTTGAAGACTACACCCTTGGAAGTTTGTAAGAATTGTAGCTTATGTAAGTAACAGTTTGGTGGAACTGATGGTTCAAGCTTTGTGTCTGGGAGTTCAGTCCCTAGTGACTGGGTATGTCACTGAAGGGTCTTCTCGGGTGCATAAATCTGGCCTTCCACAAAGGTGGTTTGGTGTGTCCTTTTTGGCAGAATGTCAGTAAAGTGTGCCTAGGGCAGCTTTAGGATCTCAATCTCCCTGTTTGGAAATTGTGAGGTGAAGTCAGGGCAGATCGAAAAGTGATCGTAGCTCTAACAGGTACTTGTGCGAGATGTGTCTTTTTCTGCAGTAGAATGGATATTTTAAAAATGCATTGAAGTTTTCCATAACATGTTGATTAAAAAAGTTCAAATCTACGTACATACGTTTTGACCCTGGCAATACAATTCCTATGTTATGTGCCTGACCTCACGTGAAACCTTGGTATTGACAGTTTTTCTCAGACGACAGGTAGGATCAAAGCATCTGTAGATTGTTCATAAAGTCACTCGAGCTCTTGGCTAGTAAGCCATTGATGTGCCATGCTTCACAGAGGTCAATCATGTGAAGGTGGAATCCTGAACAAAATAGGCTGACTTCAAAAGTCAAAAGTTTAATCTTCCAGCTTTAGTGGGAATTTTGCACAGTGACAGTAAAGCTGACTTGTCTAGTTGAAATTATTTTGATAAAGCCAGTTATTAAAGTGGCTGAGTTGAAAGAGATGGCGCTTTGTGAAGTTTGGGTGTACTTTGAAAGCCACCTTTGGAGTCGGAAGGATTCTTATCTACACCTTGCTTTCTGTATTTCCGTGATAACTTTTTTCAGCCTTGTGTGTGTATATAATTATAACCAACAGTTTCTTGAACTGAGCAATTGTTGGAGAGTGACTTGCTTTTGATGTGGGCTGTTGGCAAATTCTAGCAACCCTAGTAATAACTTTTTTGGAAGCCAAACCCATTAGTTAGATCTGACTAAAAAGAAAAGAGCTAGTGCTCTCTCTTGAAATTATTAGCAGCTAGTAACCTGAAGATATTCTCATTTTCTGCATGAGACTGCCGGGAAAGGTCATCTGGGGATTTGGAGCTCAATGTCTTTCATATGCTGATGGCCACTCTCTCTCATATCAACTGAGTTTGGCAGTGGAAATATTGAATCAGTGTCTGGATTTGGTAATGGGCTGGACTTGGTCCTGACAATATGGAGATCCTGTGGGTTGCTGGTTCCTTTGCTCATGGACATAGTGTTCAGTGTCTCTTGGATTGGGTAGTAGCGTAGTTAAAGGGGGTCATTCCAATATATTTGACTTGGAGCCACAGTGTGTTGTGCAGGCAGTCTTTCCTCCTCTCCTTCAGAACCATTCCAGCTAGAGCAAAATGGAGGTGTGTCCCGAATGGCTATGAAGGAGGGGAGGGGCCGGTCGCATGGCATGTGGAGGCTCCGTTCAAAATAGAATGTTGTGTCCCCCCCTCTAGCTATGCCTCTGGGATTAGGTCAGGCACCCAGTCTGGAAGTGCTCCTTGACCCAGCATGACTACTGGCACCTCAACTGGCCCCTGCAGCATAGAGTGCCTTAGTCCAGCTGTCGGGGTTGGTCTCTGCACGACAGAGAGATCCTGGCCACCAGTGTACACCCTTTGCTGACTTCTGGGATCAACTCCTGAGATGTGTTGTGTGGGGCTGCTTAGAAACATTGGCTAATTTAAACCACAGCTGCTAGACTATTAATTGGGAGCAGATATTAGCCGTGTGGTTTGCTGTTACTTAAATTGTGTGCGGACTACCAGTTCCTTTTTAACACTTTATTGAGAAATGTATTCATTGAAAAAGCAACAACATTAAAGTAGGAAATAAAACTTAGGAATATACAAAAGAGGATGCCTGCAAAAATAGTTTTTACATCATTACAAAGATGAAAATTCATAAAGGTCTGGAGAGTTCATTGCAGTAAATAATTTCCTAAGGATCCGTTAGGTGTAGTTTAAGTAAGTGTGGCAGTGTTGAGAGTAAAATGGGTGGAAATCCATCTGTGTTGCTAGTCATGAACTTCTTGGAGGAAGGGTGGAATATAAATGCAAGCAAATAAATGAAATCTTTGGAAGTTCTTCTTTGGAAGAACTGTGCCAGTTGTACAAAGAAACCATGAGGCTCTACTACTGTTCCTGTAACTCGGGGTCTCCAGAGCTGCTTAAGTCTACATGACTGGTGTCTTAACTAATTGGTGAAAGTATTATCTGATGAAAGCAAATGCCTGAAGTCTCAGTGGCAGCATTTATTTTCATGAAATGTTTGGATCCCTTCATCTTCAATATTGAGTTGGCAAACACTGCTTGCTTTTATCTCAGTCCGCAAGATGGGACTCACAGCGTTATGCAGTCAATTATTTTGAGGGATAGTTTTGCAACTTGATGTGGCGGTGATAGTACTTTCATTCAGATTGAAGCAGTAGAAAGTTCTGTTTCTCTGTCTTTGAGCTCAAGCAACAAGAAAGCTACTGTGTTCCTTTTTGGTTTATCTTAATATAGACATTGCTCTGCTTTACATTGCGGATAAGTGCGTTCTTTTTGGATACCAAGAACCAAAAACTTATGTCTGTTAATATTATTGGGTTATTGTTTTTTGCTGTACAATTGATTACTTGAAATTTTTTTGCTTTGGTTCCTAAGAAGGAATTGCTGGTGACTACGGATGCACTTGAAATAGCCTTTCTTGGTGTACGGATGCCTCCAATTATGATTTATTGTGCAGAGAGGTGAATTTAAAATTAGCATTTGCAAGGAAATAATTGATCTAATTCTAAAACTGTCTCTGGTGAGGGACTCAAAAACCAGAAGTTGGGAAAGTTCAAGGTTGACCATGGGTTTCTAAGAGCTGATCCTAAGCATACATTGAAGTATTGAAATCAGTAGAATTGGCATCCAAATAAGCATTCCATATTAGGCTGTAAGTCTTTCGTGGACCATTTTATCTTTCTCCCATACACGCTTCTTTCGTATGGGATGAGGTGTGTGTGTGTGTGGGGGGGGAAGACAGCGTTTAGGGCTCATTCCTAGCCAACTTTCCAGCACTGCTAAGAGAACAAATGTTCCCTTACCTTGATAAGTGTCTTGGATTCTCCCCCCGCCCAGGATCCAGCACACATCCCAGTGGCATGGCTGTATCAGTGCTAGAAAATTGGGTAGGATTTGACCCTAAGTCCTTCTGAAGGCCAGATCTGTACTTCTCACAAAACTTCTTTTCCTCAATGGCTTTCTTTCAAATTCTCAACTGGCTGTATTATTTTTGTTCACTGGGGGAGAAAGCCTTAGAAATTTATTGGATGGGGGTTACATGCATCTCCTGAGTAATTGGACAAAAGATACCTTGGACAGCAGTGGAAGACAGTTCTCTATTAATCTTCTCATCATCAGTTTAGCTATAGGCATTTCTTTCCATGTTTTAAAACAAGTGTGAAAGTAGATGATCCAGCTTGCCCATTGTTTAACCTCTTTTCTTTCCAAGGGTGTTGTTGGGTGTTTCTTTCCAAGGGTGTTGTTGTTCCACCTGGGTGGCCAACTCCAGAACCCACAGTAATAGCAGAATTACCCAAACTGTTGGCAGGGGGCTCCATGGAGGTTCCAGAGTAGGACATGCTCCATGCTACTAGCAGTGCATGTAAGACACTGTATGTAAGACTATTTAATGTATTGCAATAGCACACTTCAGCCATTTAAGACCTGAGAGCTGCCTTGGTTTTTAACCAGTTACTTTTGCTGAAATACGTGCCTGAACAAAATGATTGTGATGCGGTCCTGACCGACTAGGTTGAAGGGTAATGTTCGTGAGGATATTGTAGCTTTCTGTGCAAGTGAAGCTTAATCGTCTCAGGGTGAGATTTTAGCTTCTTCTCAGTGTGTACTTTTATCTTGAAAGAATGAGAAATGACTTGACTTCAATACCTGATTGAGGCCAGTGTCCTAAAAAACCCACAATAACGTGTTAGAATATTGGGTTGTTTTCCGAAGTGCTTCTCACCTGTGGCTTTGCTTCAAAATGGACTTAAATTTTCCTGGGGTTTGACAGCAGGCAGAGCAAACTGAAAGAGCACTGTGCAGAAGGAAAGTGTTCGCAAATCTGCAAGTATAACTGGAGGTGTTAAGGACCCCCCACTGCCAATCCGAAAAAACCCCAAGCTGTTCTGGCTATAAGAACTCACAGATAGCATATGAAAGTAGAATAGTGCCAGGTGAAGTGGGTGCTGGTTTTGCGGCTTCCCTAGCTCCTGGTGAGTGGTTTGGGCTCCTTCACATTGGGAATAGGTTTGAAACATTGGGAACACATTGAAAACGTTGGCCTCTGCCTAAGGGTGTGCTGTCTTTCAAAACAGAAGAATGGTTGGCTGGGCAATGCGCACCCAAGCTAAGTGATGCTTACAGTAATTGCTTTCTTCCAGAAGGCGGCGGGGGCGGGGGGCAATAATAACCCTGGAAGAAGAAGTGAAGCCAGTTCTGTTGAAGTACTTACCGACTCATCCAAGGAGGAGTGTAGAAATGATGGGGCCACCAAGGCAGTGTGTGTGTGGGGTCTTGTGTAAAACAAGTTTAATGCATATTTTTGGGTGGGGCAGCTCTGTATCAGGATAGATTGCAAAGCAAAGTTCTGTACTAACCATTCTGGGTAGTTGTGAGTCACTAATATAATTGCCCTTGTGCATTTTGTACATCTTAAAATAATAGTTCATTCAGATGGTAGAAAAGGCGTAGGAGAAAAATGTTTCGGCAGAGAACTGCTCCATCAAAACGCACCAATAGGAAGAGACCTAAATCTCATCGGCTCTAAATGTGCTGCATCTGTGGGTGGGAAACCTAGACACCTAAAATGCAATGTCATTTAAGGCTTGTGCCAAAATGAGAGGGAGTACAGGAGTTCCTCATATTTGTGGATCCAGTATCTGCCGTTTCAGTTCTCTGTGGTTCTCTGTGCCCCCACACCCATTACCTTCCGTTTTCTTCATTAACAAGCAGACATGTTTCTTCCTTTTTACAGATGCTACAAGAAGAATGCATTATGCAGGCAGGGTGCCTGCTTGCTATGGGGACACAGTCAGAACATTAATAGTAAGCAAGAATTATCCTGCTTTCAGGTAACGGACTGTTCTGACTGTGTCCCCCTAGTACACAGACTACCTGCATGCATTTGCATTCCTCTTGTATTGTCTGTAGAAGGCAGAAACATACCTTCTTGTTAATGAAGAAGACGAAAGGTAACGGGTGCAGAGCACTGTATCTGTAGGGTTTCCCTGTATCTGCAGTTTCCGAATCCACAGGGGTCACCGGAACAGATCCTCTGTAGATACTGGGGATGCCTATAATGTGTAGTTCAAATTCTGGCATGTGGGTTTAAATGCTTCAGGCATTTAATGTGGGTTTATATGTGGCAATTTATTCTATAAAATAGAGAAGCAGAAAGAAGAAAAATTCTTCTTCTGAATTTTCTTCCTCATGAGAAGAAAAACCTTTTGACAGCTAAGGTGGATTGTCACAATCCTTTGATTTCCCAAGTCAGACTACAATTTTAGGGGCTTTGGAAACCTAAACTGTCATAAGCTTCCAATCATGAACAGATAGCTACCTCTTTCTGAGCAGGACTCTTCAGCCTAGAGGAGAAAAGATCAGCATCTATGGGGCTGATTCAGCCTGAGTAGGGTTTCCTGGCTAACTAAGTTGGAACCTTCCCCCTTTCCCGGTGTACTCTTCCTCACCATGGAGGATGTGCAGGTTTGGACAATACCTGTGAAGATTTTGAGTAAACAGTCCTGGATGAGAGCCAACTAGTATAAGGTAGCTTCTTGCTGCTAATATTTAGGTAATTGGGGCATTTGATAAGGTAAAAGGCAAGGAAGTTTTCATTTCTCATTGCGTTTTCTTCTTCCCCTGATGAAACTACACACACACACACACACACACACACACACACACACACACACACACA
>JAJKFI010000108.1:1333562-1402572 GCA_029204185.1 Lerista edwardsae | reverse complement strand
ATGCCAGTTTCAACCAGTTCTGTACTGTGAGATGTGAAACTGCAACAGAGCCCAGTTTAGATTTACTGGGAAACCATAGTTTTCCCACTACATGAATGAGATGTGGAGAACTGAGGGTGTGTGTGATTCCCTCACCTCTCCTCTCCCCTCCTCATTTGCACCTGCGAGGAGAAGAAAAGTGTTTACCTTTGGCTTTGAGGTTAACCTCAGTCCCACATTACATCCAGACTTTTGGGAACAGTGGGATTCTTCCAGACACAGTACTGTAATGGAGGAGCACCTCAGGATAAAACTCTGGTTTCACATCCTGGTTTGTTCTCTAATTGTAGTTTGAAATAAACCGCGCTTTCAATATGTGGAGAAAATGCAGAACTGTGGTTAACTTTACAATGTATGCAAAAGAGCTTCCTTCCTTGTGTGTGCAGAAGGGGAGAGGAAGGATGGTGGGGTGCCCGAGCCCATGTCTTTTTAGGGTTCATTCACATAATAGGGAGTTAGGCTTCCTGAACCTGCAATGGGTTGTATCCTAAAATGTTACAATTCTTGGGTCCCAGTGAGATTAATAAGTTTGGTGTAACTGGTGTCATTGATTTCAGTGGTGCTTACAACTGACATTCCTTGGAATACAACCCAGTGCAATATTTGCTCCATTTCTGTTAGGGATGGATAGTTCTTCAGATAGTTCTTTATGTTACATGAAAGTAAATATATTTATTAATTATTAATTACCTAGGGAAATGTTTTTTTTTTTTGCAATGACAGTCTTGCAATTCCTGTTTTCTCACTTCTTCAGTGTGAAACCTCTTGTTGGAGTACTGAGGGAGAAATAGCCAGTTCGCTTTTGGCTCCTGCACAGGAGCTAATAGCAGGAGTATAGTTCGAGTAAAAGTTAGCAAGATAATCTGTCACACTATTGTGGTGTTCCTTTAAGATACTGAGGCAAACTTTTTTCGCTTACTCCAGACTGGCGACGGAGGGACAGTGTGTTCAGTAGACTTCATGATTTAAAAATTGGTCACTTGTGTTTAATAAAGCTAAACCCAAGCCCATTGTCTTCACTGGGGGGTTGAGGGTAAATAGAGTAAATGCCAGATGCAGGGGAGTGGCAGGAGGATGCAAGTATCTTTTTGTCGTATGTGCTCCTTGAGGCATCTGGTGGGCCACTATGAGATACAGGAAGCTGGAATAAATGGGCCCTTGGCCTGATCCAGCAAGGCTGTTCTTATGTTCTAAACCTTTTCTACCAGCAGGAGGGTTGTAAAGCTAATCTCTTTTAAACAGGCCCCTTGTCATTAACCAAAGTGTATCTTCCGTATTTTTATTTATGTTGTTGGAAGAGTAATTTTTTAGGAAGATGGAATACAGTAAGAAGGAAAAGGCCAAAAGGAATGTGAAACAAAGGAAATTGACCTGGGTCTTAGGATCCTTGGGGTCGGTCGTGGGGGTGGGGTGGAGACATTCTTGGGGGGGGGTAAGGAAGAATATGTGAGGGAACTGTGGCAATCCTTCTATGGACAGCATTGGGATAACATATAGTATAGCATTGGGATATATGACTTTGGGCAGAGCAGTAATGGAGTGCCCTGTACCTGGGGCAGTGACATCACTATATCACATGATGTCACTTCTGGAGGAGGAGGGGCACTCACTGTGTCCACTTTGCAGGCCCCATGTCTTTTCCTGTGGAAGCTCCCAGCCTCCAGAGGAGAAGGATCAGGACGCCACCAGGGCTGCCCTCCTTGACTAGGAAGGGGCCTGAGGCACTCATGCACCCCCACTTGGGGCAGGTGCCCCTCAATTACGATACCTTTATTGGCATAAACACTACACACATAACCCAATTGCTCCCTGTTAGGGGCTGTCATATGTACATAAATACACAAAACCTCATCCATACTACAGACTGTTTATGTGGGGCTGGTTCTCAAGCTCCATCTAAGTTACGGCTTGCTTTGAAATGTTGGTGGTTCATGATGGCTGGGTGCTGGTGCAACGAGGTTGCAGGAAATGGGAGTTCTTGAAATCTGTTCATTTAACAAATGTTAAATGCTGCATTGCTAATGGCAATGAGGAAGTTTTGCTAGTCATGGACAGGCAGTGATGAACCTGCACTGTGGATAATGTATTTAAATTTGGTCCTCCATACTAGAAGAGGATGAATTCAAACTGAAAACAGGTGTAAATAATAATTAGGATGATTAGAGGGATGGAACCAGAATGAAATGCCTGGCCCATTTAGCTTTAGAGGAAAAAGAGGCAAGGTAATAGAATTCTCAAAGCATATTAAAGGGAGTAGCATCGTCCTTCCACCTGACTGGTGGAGGCAGTGCGGCCCTCTCTGACTGGTACCAGGGGCTGTTGGCCGCCTTCTCTCCCAGAAATTGCCCTTCTACTTGGTAATTATAACACTTAGGTAGCTTTATGAAGAATTGGTATTCAGATTTGCCTATCCCTTCTGCCATTTATGGTGTGTGTGCTAGATGGGAAGCCAGCAGGCATTGTGAAGTTTTTTTTGTATTATGTTGTCTGGAAAACTGTAGGTGCTTCCTAAGTAATGAATAACATGTTATTCATATAAAAGAGAACTTTACGTTTAGGAATTGGGACATGAACATATTTAAGTTGGAAAAGAGAGGGTCCTTTTGAGCTATTAGGGGTGTGAAGGTCTGGAAAAAGTCTTCCTGGAACAGTGATAGGAAAAATGAACTTCACTGGGTTACAAATGGAGTTGGGTGAATTTAGTGTATGACGCATCCATTGCAATTTCTGATCTAAGGTTGGGGTTTGAGGCTTTCCCTCATGCGACGTGGCCTTGAAATGATCGTGGCACCTTGCTCCTGCTCTGTCTGTGTAATCAGTGTAAGGAGCTTTCTCTTGGGGGAAGTTGGCTGATGTGTGGGATGGTTGCCTTCTCCTGCAAAATGTGTGGGTTGGCTTGATTGCTTGAGCAATCGAGAACTGTTTGCTCGGCGAGCACATGCTGCCCGCTAAACAAGCACAGTGTGGTTTGAATCGTGTTGAGTAGCAAGTTGCAAGTATCTGCTAGTCATGGAGCCCACCAGAGGAGAGGTGACTCTGGATTTAATATTGTGTGGTACTCAGGACCTAGTTAGGGATGTAAATGTTACTGAGCCATTGGGGAACAGTGACCATGCTGCGATTGGTTTTGCCATGCATGTCCAGGAAAGAGTGCAGAGCAAATCTGACACAAGAACCCTTGACTTTCGAAGGGCAGACTTCCCTCAGATGAGGAGGCTGGTTAGAAAGAAATTGAAAGGGAAGGTAAAAAGAGTCCAATCCCTCCAGGCTGCATGGAGGCTGTTTAAAATAACAGTAGTAGAGGCCCAGCGGAAGTGTATACCGCAAAGAAAGAAGGGCTCGACAAGGTCCAGGAGGGTGCCTGCATGGCTGACGAACAAAGTGAGAGAAGCTGTAAAGAGCAAGGAAGCTTCTTTCCATAAATGGAAGTCTTGCCCCAGTGAGGAGAATAAAAAAGAACATAAACTCTGGCAATAGACATGTAAGAAGGTGATACGGGAGGCCAAGAAAGCGTTTGAGGAATGCATGGCTAGTAACATAAAAGGGAATAATAAAAGCTTCTTCAAGTATGTTAGAAGCAGGAAACCTACCAGAGAGGCGGTTGGCCCGCTGGATGGTGAGGGAGGGAAAGAGGAGATAAAAGGGGACTTGGAGATCGCAGAGAAGTTAAATGAATTCTTTGCATCCGTCTTCACAGCAGAAGAACTTGGGCAGATACCGCAGCCTGAACAGCCCTTCCTAACTAAGGAATTAAATCAGATAATGGTTAATAGAGAAGATGTTTTAGATCAAATTGATAAATTACATATAAATAAGTCACCAGGCCCAGATGGCATACACCCAAGAGTTATTAAGGAACTGAAGAATGAAGTTGCTGACCTCTGAACTAGAGTATGCAACTTGTCCCTTCAAACAGCCACGGTGCCAGAGGATTGGAGGATAGCCAATGTGACGCCAATCTTTAAAAAAGGGAGAAGGGGTGACCCTGGAAACTACAGGCCGGTCAGCCTAGCGTCTGTTCCGGGTAAGATGGTGGAAAGCCTCATTAAAAATAAAATCCTAAAACACATTGAGGAACAAGTACTGCTGAAGGAAAGTCAGCATGGCTTCTGTAAGGGTAAGTCTTGTCTCACAAACCTTTTGGAATTCTTTGGAAAGGTCAACAGGCACATGGATGTGGGTGAACCTGTGGATATCATATACATGGATTTTCAGAAGGCATTTGACACGGTCCCCCACCAAAGGCTGCTGAAGAAACTTCACAGTCAGGGAATAAGAGGGCATGTCCTCTTATGGATTCGGAATTGGTTGAGGGCCAGGAAACAGAGAGTGGGGGTCAATGGCAATTTTCACAATGGAGAGAGGTGAAAAGCAGAGTACCCCAGGGATCTGTCTTGGGGCTGGTGCTATTCAACTTGTTCATAAATGACCTGGAGACGGATAAGCAGCGAGGTGGCCAAGTTTGCGGATGACACAAAACTTTTCTGGGTGGTTAAGACCAGAGGGGATTGTGAAGAGCTCCAGAAGGATCTCTCCAAGTTGGGGGAATGGGCAGCAAAATGGCAGATGCGTTTCAACATAGACAAGTGTAAAGTAATGCACATTGGGGCAAAAAACCAAAACTTCACCCATAGGCTTATGGGTTCTGAGCTGTCTGTGACAGCTCAAGAGAGAGATCTTGAGACAATTCAATGAAGGGTGCTGGTGGATCCAGTGTGCGGCAGCAATTAAGAAGGCCAATTCCATTCTTGGGGTCATTAAAAAAGGGGTTGAGAATAAAACAGCCAATATTATCATGCCATAGTACAAATTGATGGTCAGGCCACACCTGGAATATTGTGTACAGTTCTGGTCGCCACACTCAAAAAGGACATAGTGGAGCTGGAAAAGGTGCAGAAGAGAGCGATGAAAATGATTACGGGGCTGGGGCACCTCCCTTACGAAGAAAGACTGCTATGCAGCGTTTGGGGCTCTTCAGCCTAGAAAAAAGGTGCCTGAGGAGGGACATGAGACATACAAATTAATGCACGGAAGGAATAGAGTTGATAAAGGGATGTTCTTTTCCCTCTCTCAAAACACCAGAACCAGGGGGCATCCGCTAAAACTGAGGATTGGGACAGTTAAAACAGATAAAAGGAAGTACTTTTTTACCCAGCAGGTAGTTAATCTGTGGAACTCTTTGCCATAGGAGGTGGTGATGGCATCTGGCCTAGATGCTTTTAAGAGAGAATTGGACGGATTTCTGGAGGAAAAGTCCATCGTGGGCTATAGGCCATTACATTAGTAGTAGGCTACTTCAGAGTACTGGGTGCAAGGGCATGGCAACAGGATGCAAGCATCTTGTTGTCTCATGCCTCCCTGGGGCACCTGGTGGGCCGCTGTGAGATACAGGAAGCTGGACTAGATGGGCCTTTGGCCTGATCCAGCGGGGCTCTTCTTATGTTCTTATGTTCTTATCAGACTAGATTGTCTCTTGGGGACATTTCATGATTTTGTTCCTTTTTTATACTTGGCTAAAAGTCTAGTCAGGCTTCTCCTGCTGCCTTTTCAGTTGGTATGGTTTTTTTCCACCCTCAAAGATACAAGGAATTTCTAGGGCAAACAGGCTTCATGTGCACTTTAATTTTGAAATGATCAAAAAGTTAATTGTTTGCTAGGGATTGGAATTGCTTTCCACAAGGGTTCGCTGAGTTCCCAGCTCTAACTATACATTCTTTTTTTCTTGGCAGGACCCGTTGGGGCACAGCCCCTGCTCATGGTGCCCAGACGACCTGGCTATGGCACCATGGGCAAACCTATTAAATTGCTGGCCAACTGCTTCCAAGTTGAAATCCCAAAGATTGACGTCTACCTCTATGAGGTGGACATTAAGCCAGACAAGTGTCCTCGGAGGGTGAACAGGTAAGTCAGAAGAGAATGACTAAGATTTATGAGGTAATCTGTAAAGTTGGGGGATACATATGCTTCTTTTGTGGCCTCTTAAATGCTGTTGAGAAACCATGAATTCAAACAGAAATAAGCTGTTTATGCAAAAGCAACTTCTGATCTGGTCTGTTGATGCTGAGATCATCTCCTAGGCTTAAGGCAACTTTTAGTTTCACACTTCTGTATGTTGGGTAGTGAGATACTTGGCCAAAGGGGACCATCTATTGACCAAAGGTATGTTGGAATTACAATGGGAAATAACAGTTTTACATGTTCTTTGTGAAAACAGTCTGCTTTTTCTATAGCAATTGATGATTTGTCATAGGCCTAGTGCAGCCTAAGAAGGTGGATTGGGTTAATATAAAGGTAAAGGTTTCCCCATGACCGAATGGTCTAGTCGTGACCGACTGTAGGGGTCGGTGCTCATCTCTGTTTCAAAGCCTGTAGAGCCGGCGTTTTGTCCAAGGACAAGCTTCCGTGGTCATGTGGCCAGTGTGACTCTACGCCATAGCACACGGAATGCCGTTCCCACCGAAGTGGTCCCTATTTATCTACTTGCATCTAGGTGCTTTCAAACTGCTAGGTTGGCAGGAGGTGGGACAAGCAACGGGAGCTCACTTGGACACGCAGTCTTGAACTCCCAACCTTCCGGTCAGAAAGCCCAACAGCAGCAGTTTAACCCACAGCACCACCACTTCCCTATGGGGTAATATGCTTGGGACAAGCAACGGGAGCTCACTCCGTTGTGCAGTCTTGAACTCCCAACCTTCCGGTTGGAAAGCCCAGCATCAGCGGTTTAACCCACTGTGCCACCATGTCCCTTTGGGTTAATATGCTTTAATATGGGTTAATATGCTTGGTGGCAAAAAGCATCTTGGTGATTCCTAGAACAAGTGTTAGTGAGTCAGTCCTTTAAATATTCCGGGAATACATTTTCCCCATTTAAGAGCCAAATGTAATTGGAAACAGTTCTCTCAGAGTTAGCATTTCACTGTGAATGCTCTGGTACTGCCTTAACGGTACTTGTTCCAATGAAGCTGTACTGGCAGTTCCTGAGTTCCTATTGCTACCTTTGCAATTTGAGCTGAATTTATTTTTGTAATATATTTGCAAATAATTGCAAGACTGGGTGAATTCAGTATTCTGGTGAGGTCCTTGTGATCCAGTTGAAAAGTGTTTCATTTCTAACGGACAGAATCGGTCAGATTTAACCAATTGCAGTTAAACGTTGGTGTCTTTCTGTTTTTACATTGCAAAATGAGGAGTTGTAAACCAGTGATAATCTGTGGCTTAAATAAACCTCGGCTTGCTCATTATTAAAAAATATAGCCATGTGTTTAGACAAAACAGATACTCGGCACATTAACGTGGCCAAAGTACAAGTTGGGCCTGGCACCTGAGGAAGAACAGTAGGTTTCATCCTAGGGTCTGTGGAAAGAGTCTTCCTTCTGCAGACCAATTCTACAAGAGTCACTCCTTTTGCAGGTGTAAGGAGACCTTAGGGTACAACCCGAAGTACACTTTCCTCACAGAATTGCTGGCGCTGGTTTCAAATGGTATTGGAAAATGGGACAAAGTAGGCAGGGTTTCTATCCATCAAACGTCTGCTATTGATTTTTTTTTTTAATTCTTGCAAGCCAGTTTTTGCAGTGGAAGACTTAGGAGTTCTGACTTGATCCCCTGATCCATCCTCTTTCGAAATTCAAAGTCTATGATGCTACTGTCCAGTCAAGAGTTGGGTATTTCTCAGTAAATCCGGTGTCTCTTCTTGAAGCATTGCCCTGCCTGCACAGCCTAACACTGTGGAGAAAGGAAATACAGGCGTCCCCCAGTATCCGAGGGGGATCCATTCCTCCCCTATCTCAGTGGTCCCTTTATGCTCATTACAGTTGTACAAAATTTCTCTTGCTTTAACCAAAGAAGCAGGTAGGCACTGCTTGCAGCTACTGTAGGTCACTTGTTTTAATAGACAAGCAAGCAGAGAGGCTAGAAGGGAGAGTGAACGTTAACAGGAAGCAGGAAGTTAACGTTCACTCTTATCTCCCTTCTAGCCTGTTTGCTTGCTTGTCTGTTAAAGCAAGAAGCATACAATCATTGACAGGTGACTGCCTGCCTGCTTCTTTGTTTAAAGCAAGAGATACTTTGCATGACTGTAATGAACATAAACATAGGCAACAGGCATGGGGTACAGAGGACATTTTAGTTTTTAATTAATGTTGCAGTATAACCTGTTCACATTCTTAGGATAGAGTTGGCTAGATCAGTGGTTCCCAAACTGCAGGTCGGGACCCACCAGTGTGTCATGAGCCATTTTCAAGTGGGTTGTGTGGCACCTAGGGCAACTATATTGAAAATATGGAAAGATGGGATTCTGGAAAGGGGGAGGGTTATTTTGCTTGTATCAAGGTTGTAAATAAGCATTTTTCTTTGTGATTTGCTTTGCTATTGGAAAATGACTGAGAAATAACCCAATTTATTGCTGCAATCTCAGGAAAGCACCAGGCTCTCGTGTCACAATGACTGCACTTCTGGCCATGATTTCACTTTGAGTGAATCCCAGACAGATTGTCATTATAAAAAATGGGCCCTGGTGCTAAAAGGTTTGAGAACCCCTAGGCTAGCTGTTTTTAATGTGCTTGCATGTCTTACTAAAAGTACCAATGTCCAGACAAGTTAAAGCTCTCTTCTGACTCACTTGATTGGAAAATGAGTTGTTTTCAGAGACTTTTCTAGGAGTTTTTTTTTAAGTGGAATAATTCTCCAGAAATTCCTGGATTTGAATACTTTTAATCCCAGAAGTTTGAAATGCCACTTTATTGATAATTCATGTAGTATGTTCACTTTCCACCCACCCCAACCCCCAATTTAGGAAGTTAAATTATCTCACATTAATGGAAAAGGCAGATGACATCAACTCAAGCTCTTGCTTTAGGTTCTGCAACTCATAGTTGATATGAAATCATGTTCTTGTAACTGACTGATTTCATAACTGATATAATAAAGAGTTTCATCAGCTGTTGTGGTGATTGATGTCATACAAGTGTTCGGGTTAGGATAGGGTTTCTATTTAAATCTTACTATGGCCCATACTCACTGGTTGTTAAGCAAAATATTGTCAATATTTGACTTTTGGATAAATCAGTGTGAAGAAGCAATTCTGCATTTATCCTGGACTTATTTCTGTCTAACTTCTCTCCTAGTTTTCATTTACATTTACAATGAAGGTGAAAGTGACCTGCGATCTGCAGTGTGTAAAACAGAATACAATTCTCATTATTCTCCTGGGTGTGGCAATGGTTTTTATACTATTCATAGGGGTGGTTTTTGTTGTTGAAAACAGCTTTTTTTAACCTTTTGGCAGTTAAAATATCTGGGGGGGGGAACACAAAACACCGCATATTATTTCCAATTAGCAATAATACTTTGGGCTGCATCTGCTGACACTATATCACTTATATCATCTACCTACTACACTTTTAAAGTATTTAAAATTAATAAAAATGAGGGAATGAGAATGTAGAATAAAAACACATAACACAGCGATTTGCTATTTTGATCAAGAAATTATGGAAAAAATATCACCCCAAAAAGCACACCTTAGCCATTGTGTATTGGGAAAATAGTTAAAATATTTATGTACTGCTTTTCAACAACAACAAAGTTACAAATTAGCAAAATAAATAAATGTTTCCCTGTCCTAAAAGAGCTCACACTCTAATAAGATGCAGCCATTGGAAAAGATATTCTGCCGGGGTGAAGAAAAGCCATTGCATATTCCTGCTAGATATAGGAGCATCACAGTATATCTTTGCCCAGTTAGCAGGGGACTAGTATCATTTTAGACCAGGGGTGTTGAACTTAAGACCAAGGGGCCTTAAGAAGATGTGCCTCAGGCTCTCCTAGCACCACCATCAGTTGCTGAGCAGTCCTGAGGTGTCACTTCTGAAAGGGCAGCCCACTTGATAAGTGGAAATATGCATATCTTGGAAATATGCAAGAATTGCATGTTTTCTCTATTTGCAGCTAATGAGTTCCTAAGAGAAAAAAAAATACTAATTTCTGGCCATGTTCTGCTTAATGACATCACTTCCGGCCTCTTGCAAGCATCATAAGTACTGTTCAGCCTGCTGTATGAAATGAGCTTGTTCTAGGTGGTCCATCTGGGATGGAAGGCACCATGCTGTGGTGGTTCTGTTCCTGTTTGGCAACTTGGTTTGAGAAATTGATCCTTAGAGAGTTGTCTTATGGAGTTCTGTAAGGCTTTTTTCTGTCCCTTATGCCAGTGGTTTCCAAACTTCTCATGTTTGCAGTGCCCCCACAACCTCTTCTTCCCAGATTAGCTAGGTGCTGCCATCTTGGTTCATGCAAAATCTTGCATAATCCAAGATGGCAACATCCAAATCTTGTGAGAGCTTGCACTATTCAAGATGGCGACACCTGGGAAACCTGGTAGGAGGGGCCACCGGTTACATCCTGCAGCAGAGATGCCCATACTCCAGTGTGCAGGTTGGATTGCTGCAGTGAGTTATGCAGGACTGCCTTTGAAGGCTGTTTGGAAACTTTGGCTAATCCAGAATGTGGTGCCACGTTATTAATTATTCGGAATATATTTTGCTAGCGTTGAAAGATTTTTGCTGGTTTTGTTTTGGAGTACAATTCTGGCACCAGAATTGGAGTTACATTCCAGTTTGGGAGTACAAGCAGTGCTGTGCTCATAAAGCTCTGAATGGCCTGGGGCCAGGGTGTCCAAAGGACTGCCTGCTCCCATGTGAACCTGCCTGCTTGCTGAGATCTTCCTCAGAGAACCTGTTTTGGGTGCACCTATCAGAGCTTTGGCAGGTGGCACCAAGAGAGAGGGCCTTCTCTGTAACGTGGCCTGTTGATAAACACAGCCCCTAGAGAGATTAATGTGGCACTATCCAATTCTAGATCTCTGAACCAGTTCAGTTTTTGTCTGGGCGAGCCCTTGCCACACTCTACTCTGGCCTCCTGGCTGGATCCAGCATCAGGAGAATGCCCGCCCCTCCATGATGCTTAGCGGGTGCGCTTACTATTCCACCATGCCGCTGTTTCTTTTTGCCCCTTTCTGGGCAGTTGCCTCTCTACAGGCATCCTGCTGCAAAGCCTGCTGGGGTGATAGGCAGTAGATGCAACTGCCCAGAGCGTCCCAGTGCACTGATCAGGGGCAAAGAGAAGAGGCGATGTGGTGGAATGGTAAGCCCGCTCGGGTCAGGGAGGTCTGCTGATCTGCTGATGAAGTCTGTAAACTAGCATGAAGGTACTGTCATTGTAGATTGCTGTAAATTGCCGTTTGGGTCTACTGAGATGGAAAGATGGAATTAAAGTATTTTAAAATGGGAGTGGGTGTGTCAGCCAGGGACCTGGAGCTGAGTAGGAGCCAACGCTTTGTTGGCAACACTGATACTGCTAATAATGACTGGTGAGGGTGAACATCTGGAGGTGATAAGACCAGCAGGTCTGTTCTGCAGACTTTGTAGGATCTCGGTAAGATTCCAGCTTCAGTACAGTATTGTGCTCATAGAACGCCACTTGATGCTATGGCAGGTTGTCTGACACCTTTTGTAAGGTTTGTCGGACAGCTCATCAGTGCATAGTAATTTATGGGTAGGTGGTTGTTGTTTTTTAAAAAAAAAAAAAAAGCGAAGGAGATGGAAATGGAAACCTCATAGGAAATTCTTCAGAACAGAATTCCTCCAGCACTGTCTTTGGAAACTCACCTGGCGGGTTTAAGTGGAACCATTTGCAAGGCGGTGCTGCTTACTCCCAACCTGGACAGGTGGTACTGAAGGAGACCCAAGTTCCTTGTTTCTCAGACTGTGGGTCAGGACCCACTTGCTGGGTCAGGACCTGATGACAGGTGGGCCACGGAAAGCTGGGAGCAGCCACATTGGAAGCTGCAGAGCTTACTCTTGCTATATTCCTTTTGTAAATGTTTTGAATTCTTAAGTGGGTGGTTTTTTGAAATATATATATTTAAATTCAGTGTTTTCATATAATATTTTGTCCTAATCTTGCTTTCTGTCGGGGCTGTTTCACAGTTGTGCAATTGCTGCAGTTCAAGAATGCCAGTTTGCATTCCGGGAGGGTCATTTTATTATGTCACTGTGATGGCATTTCGTGCTTGACGATGTCACTTCTGGCCATGTTATCACTTCTGGTGGGTCCTGGTGCAAGTGCCATTTGAAAAAGTGGATTGTGGGGCTAAAAAGTTTGAGAACCACTGCCCTGGTTGGTCTCAAAAGCTGCTGAGAGAACCGGGAAGAGCCGACAGAGCTGTTCTTACTTGTTTGTCACTAGGAAGATCATTCAATGTGCAGTTCAGTGCTTGTTTACTCAGGAGTATTTCCACTGACTTCTGTTGGGCTAGTGAGTGGGATTGGCACCTGTTTCTGCCCCAGAGCCTGGCCCAGGTCCAGTAAATTGGACTCATTCAGGAGAATTCTGGTGATTCTGCTGTGTGAGGGAATGAAAAAGAAAACAGTTCAGTAAGAGTCACATATGGAGCTTTTTTTCTAATACACAAGTATATTATTATTATTATTATTATTATTATTATTATTATTATTATTATTAATTGAATTTATATCCCGCCTTTATGCCCGAAGGCACTCAAGGCGGCATTACAACAATATAAATATACAATTTATATGTAAACTTAATCATGATTAACAGAACTCAGCATGGATTTGTCAAAAACAAATCTTGCCAGACAAATCTCATCTCCTTTTTTGATCTAGTGACTAGCTTATTGGATGATGGGAATGCTGTGGATGTGACTTATCTTGACTTCAGTAAAGCATCTGACAAAGTTCCACATGACATCTTAATCAGCAAGCTGGAAAAATATGGACTAACCGAAATCATCTTTGGGTGGATCCACAACTGGTTGGATAACCATATACAAAGAGTGATTGTCAATGGCTTTGCTTCAGCCTGGAAGACAGTTTCAAGTGGTGTGCCCCAGGAGGCTGTGTCTTGGGCCCAGTTCTCTTTAACATCCTCATCAGTGACTTGGATGAAGGGATACAAGGGGACCTCATCAAATTTGCGGATGACACAAAACTGGGAGGAGGAGCAAACACAATAGAAGACAGTAAAAGCCTTCAGGAAGACCTTGACAAGATGGAACACTGGGCTGAAAAGAATAAGATGACGTTCAACAGGGACAAATGCAAGGTTCTGCACTTGGGCAAAAATAACCAAGGACACAGGTATAGAATGAGAAAACCTGGCTTGGCAGCACAATGTGTGAGAGGAATCTTGGTGTTGCAGTGGATCACAAGATGAACTTGAGTCAGCAGTGTGATACAGCTGCAAAGAAGGGTAATGCAATTTTAGCCTGCATTAATAGAACAATAGCATCCAAATCACAAGAAGTTGTGGCTCTGTTTTCCTCCGAATTGGGGCGACCTCACCTGGAGTTCTGTGTTCAGTTCTGGGCACCTCGGTTCAAGAAGGATGCAGCCAAATTGGAGCAGGTTCAGAGAAGAGCAACGAAGATGATCACAGGGCTGGAAAACAAGTCCTATGAGGAAAGGTTGAGGGAACTTGGTATGGTTAGCTTGGAGAAGACTGAGAGGGAATATGATAGCACTCTTCAAATACCTGAAGGGCTGTCATAAGGAAGAAGGGACAAATCTGATGAGTAGAACTAGGTTCAATGGGTACAAACTGCAAGAGAGGAGATTCCGGCTGGACATCAGGAAGAATTTCTTGACAATAAGGGCGGTTCGACAGTGGAACAGATTGCTGAGGCAGGTGGTAGATTCTCCCTCACTGGAAACCTTCAAGCAGAGGCTTGATAGGCACCTGCTGGAGATGCTCTAGGAGGATTTTCTGCTACAGGTCGGGGGGTTGGACTAGATGACCTTGTAGGTCCCTTCCTACTCTATGATTCTATGATAAGTTTATTACCTATGATAATCCATGAAGAAGTCGCTAATCAGATTGTAGCCCTAAAGAAACCACTTTGATGCTATGCTTGTATTGTTAACAAGGTAAATGAGAGGTATCATGCAATGCATACAAGAATATATCTCACTCTTTTTTTCGGATCAAAATGGGACTTTAAGGACATGCTTATGGAATCTATCATTTATAAACCACTTAAACCAGTGGTTCTCAAATGTTTTAGCCCTGGAACCCACATTTTAGAATGACAATCTGTCCGGGATCCACTGGAAGTGATGTCATGGCTGGAAGTGCCATCAGTGTGATGCCAAGGCCTGCTGCGTTCCTGAGAAGGCAGCAATGATTTGTGTTATTTCTCAGCCATTTTCCAGTAGCAAAGAAAATCAGAAAGGAAGAAAGCTTATTTACAACCTTGACCCAAGCAAAGGAACCACACAGCCCTCCCGCTTTCCAGCATCCCATCTTCCCATATTTTCAATATGGTTGCCCTAAGTGCTTTGTGACCACCTGAAATTGGCTCACGACCCACTGATGGGTCCCAACCCGCAGTTTGGGAACCACTGACTTAAACAATTTGACTGGAGACATGAATTATAAACATGGGTCTGCGGGGAAAAAAAACACCTGCAGAATGTTAGAAAAATGGTGGACATGTAGTTAAGTTTATTGCAAGGTACTTGGACGTGGTGGCGCAGTGGGTTAAACCACTGCTGCTGGGCTTTCCGACCGGAAGGTTGGGAGTTCAAGACTGCGCGACGGAGTGAGCTCCCGTTGCTTGTCCCAGCTCCTGCCAACCTAGCAGTTCGAAAGCACCTAGACGCAAGTAGATAAATAGGGACCACTTCGGTGGGAAGGTAACGGTGTTCTGTGCACTACGGCGTAGAGTCATGCTGGCCACATGACCACAGAAGCTTGTCTTCAGGACAAAACGCCAGCTCTACAGGCTTTGAAACCGAGATGAGCGCCGCCCCCTACAGTCGGTCACGACTAGACCATTTGGTCGTGGGGAAACCTTTACCTTTACCTTACTTGGAATAGAAATACAAGACCAGATGAGATACCTGGACATCATGACTGGATCTCCAGCACATTTTTAACCTAAGGCAGCAGTGTAAGTGGTGATCAGCTCAGACCTGCAATTGTGGAGGAAAGGGGGTGGTTTCACCCTAAGATTTTATCTAAGTTTCCATTGCTAGTTGTTTACCTTATGGTAGTAAAAACGTCCCAGTGCCACGTAGTTCCTGTGTGTGTCTCGTCTTCCTCTCCATAGGGGAAATAGAAGCTTGCGAGTGATTAGATCTGGGAAGTCAGCCCAAGCAAAGTGCTTCCACCAGTCCTGCGGCCCTGCCCAGGTTCTCTCCCCTCCCACTGCTTTTTAACTTTTGAAAAACAAAATAGCACAATGCAGCAGATATCATTATGGATCGCCTAGTGTCTTGACTAGTTGTGACCTGAGTCACCAGCCATGAGTTTATAACATGTGGTGGTGAGGGTTGGAAAAGCTGTTGGCAACTGAATGTGCGTGAAGTGCTCTTTCCTGCTGTGATCTGATCATTCTTCTAAAAGTGCAGTGTGACAGCTGGTAGCCTCTTGGCCAAAGAGTGAAGCTTTAACGAAACCTGGCAGGTATTACTGAAATGCTGAGATTTGAGGAAGCTAAATCTCCAGATGTTGAAATGGCAGTGTCTTCCACTTTTAAGTTCCAAATTCCCTTTTTACTTGCCTTGATTGAGGTCCTGTGTTGTAAGGCTGTCAAAGGCAACATAATAAGAACATAAGAAGAGCCCTGCTGGATCAGGCCAAAGGCCCATCTAATCCAGCTTCCTGTATCTCACAGCGGCCCACCAGGTACCCCACCAGGCATGAGACAACAAGATGCTTGGATCCTGTTGCCACTCCCTTGCACCCGGTACTCTGAAGTAGCCCACAAAGAGGTTGCACAATCCATCATTGCCTATAGTCCACGATGGACTCCTCTTCCAGAAATCCGTCCTTTCCGTAAGTGGTACTGAAGTCTGGGCTGATCAGAAGTGATCCTTGCTGCATCTCCCTGCAACTCTCTTCAAGGTCTGCTAATGCACCAACTTGCGTCCCAGCTCCGTATCCCACGCTGTCCTGAATAGACTGTACGCCTAAAGAATCCCCTGCCAGCATCGGTGCCCTGATTGTACCTGGAGCATCAAACAGCTCATTGTCACAACCACACTGTGCTCACAGAGGAAGTTGCTCAGCATCTTTGCTATCCACCTAAAAGCATGCAATTTGCAAAAAAGTTCTCAAGGCTGGACTTAGCTTTTGAGTGGCTGAAATATGAGATTTTGAGGGAAGTCGAATGCAGAAAACTTCTTCTGCTCCCTATCCAAGTGTTCATGAAGGAAATCTTTTTCTAATCTCCCCCTGCTCTTTTTTTAACACTGTGACCAGAGAAACTCATTTTGCAGATTTCTGCCTCTCCGTGTTGCAGCAAACTTCAGATGAAAGTTGATGCAATGAACTCTTCTTCCTCTTGGTGCCTTTCATTTGCTGTGGACTGCAGTGTAATATGCAGCTGTGAGGCCTTTGAAACTGTTTTGTGTCGTAATTCTTGCCAGCACGGGTCAGATGGGGCTGCAGTGGGAAGAAATGTTTGCTGGGGAAAGTAAACAACTGGACAGTTGGCAGGTTTGTCCGTGATATTTAGCACAGTGGGGAAAGCATAGCCATTCTCTTCTGCTCAGTACTCAAGTGCTTTGTACTGACAGTCTGGTTTAGCTTGGCATTTCTGGGCTCTGTAATGTTTCTGAAAAAGAGCCACACCTTTCATAGTGTGACTTGCTCTTTCTATCAGTGTCACTCTGTTTAAGTGCAAATATTCTCCTTTTTATTTTCCCTAGGGAGGTGGTGGATTCCATGGTGCAGCATTTTAAAGTGACAATATTTGGGGACCGTCGGCCAGTTTATGATGGCAAAAGGAGCCTTTATACAGCTAATCCACTCCCTGTGGCAACAACTGGGGTAAGGAAAGGAAGGTTGGTTGTTCTTGTGGGGTTTGTGTATAGGCAGGCTGAAGAAAGTAGATCATGCTGTCCAGACACCAACTCCCTTTGTGATGAGCATGTGAGGGTGGGGTTTATAAATGACCCATCGTTCATTTGGGACAAGCTTATAGCCTAATCTTTCCTCATCACCTGGTTGACTCTGCTTTTCCTCTGTCATTTGCTTTCTAAGGTAAAGAGTTAATATGTGCAAATGCTGCTGGTTTTAATTTTAGGTAGGGGTGAGGATTAAGGGGGTGGTGTGTGTGGTTTCCTTGGGTTTTTCACATGCCAGTGTAGTGGTTCTTAAAACACTGAGAAATCGCAAGGGTGCTGCAGGATGTCCCAGTGGCCTCTTATCACACGATTTTGTCAGATTCAAGAAGGTGGCACCCAGGAGAGCCAGGAAGAAGAGGCTGCAGCAAAAGAAGGGTGCCATGACCATGAGAAGTTTGGGCACCACTGCCCTCGTGGATAAATTGAAGTGGCACAAGAGTGACAGGGAAATGAAGGTTTTGTAGCCAGAAGTAGCTTGCCAGAGGGAGCTCGCTTTGCAGGGTGCCCAGGCAACATGTTCTGGCCACAGTCTGTTTTCACTCACGCCAGAGTGAGGGGCTTGCGGTTAAGCCCTGTGACTTGTGGACAGCTTCCCCTTCTAAATCCTCTCTTATGGCTTTTCTCCAACAGGTGGATTTGGACGTGACGTTGCCAGGCGAAGGGGGCAAAGATCGTCCCTTCAAGGTATCAATAAAGTTTGTGTCCCGGGTGAGCTGGCACTTGCTGCACGAGGTTCTGACAGGACGAACTTTGCCGGAACCTCTGGAGTTGGATAAACCCATCAGCACTAACCCCGTTCATGCTGTTGATGTGGTGCTACGACACCTCCCCTCCATGAAGTAGGTTCTCTATCATGCTGTGAATTGTAAAAGCACCCACCCACCCATTGTCTTTTTGGAATGGGTTTCTTTGGACTTTGTTGCCAGCATTTTGCTGTTGTGCCGATAAGTTATGCAACTTGGATAATGGATGCATCTGAAGGTGTCTTTCTTCTATCCTTGGAGTCGCTACTTTTTGTTCTAGATGTTTTCAAGGTCCTTCTGGGAGACCTTGAGTTAATTGGGAAGCCTTGCCACAATGAGGTCATTCAGGAGAGATCAAGGGCCATGAGATGCCTGTCCTGAATTTGGCAAGGAGCCATTGGTAATATAATTGGGTGCGGAAGAGCAGTGGAAGAATACTGAATGCACTGAGAATATGCTCTGTTTGTCCAGTCATTCAAGGCCATATCATGAAAGCACAGAACTTGTAGCACAGCTTGTATTTAAAGGCATGTTCTTCTGTTTTCAGAAGGCTGCTGTGTTTTGTGATGAGATGCTCTAAAATACATGGCATCTCAAGAAAATGTGCACACACTTTATAGTGCTAAATTTATTATGCTATAATTCACACACATACACATATGGTGTACACAGAAGCTGTTGCTTCACCCAGTTGAATTAATTAATTAGGCTCAGAATGTTTTCTGTTGGCATCTATAAACTGCTGAGATCAATGGGCATCTTCAGGCATTCACCAACATGTGTGCTCAGATAATTCCATCTTCCCTTAGATGTGGTAGGGCACAAGGGAGTAGGAATTAGAGCACATTAACGTGCATGTGTATATATATTTTTAAACACCCTGTAGTGAAGGCAAAAGGTTTGTCCCCACCTTGAAGCTTCAGAAGTCCAAAGCTACTTTTTCAAAAGCATTCCACTTTATGTGGGAGTCATGTCTCTTTATAACAACATAAAATTGAAAGAGAATCATTCTGTTGAAGCAGCCTTTTGTGGGTCTGGGACAAGAAAGTGAAAAACCTGGACTGAAATTGGATGTAGTGGCTGAGACTGAATTGTAGAAAAAAAACAAAGTAGTGTTAAACGTAGGCTGTAGAAACCTGGTTCAGATCCCTGCTCAGCTAAGGAGTACTCGGTAACCTTGTTAGATATTCTCTCATGAATGAGTGTGTGTCCATGCGCACTGTCCCACTCTTTTTCATGTAAGGGAAGGAGAAAAATGTCATGAATGAAAACTGCCAACTAGAGCAGTGATGGCAAACCTGTGACACGCATGTCAAAGGTGACACTCCACAATGTTTTGGGTGACACGCCAGTGTTCACCAACACCTGACAAGAATGGAGTTTATTTTACTTACTTTTCATTTTTTGCAATTGTTTGATGTTTCTTTATAGAATACATAGGACCACACATGATTGGACTGTATTTTTTGTTTAAATAAATGAATATATAGAACTGTTCTCTTGTGTTTGAGAGGGGGATTGACACGCCAGCACAGTCAAGTTATTTGAGTCAAGCCAGCATTTTCCGAAGTTTTGACACACCAAGTCCAAAAGGTTTGCCATCACTGAACTAAAGGGTTCTTGGTTGTAATCTCACCTCTGCCATGAAGTTGCAAAGTGGCCTAAGATAAACTGCTCTGGCCCTCAGCCTTATTTCTCTTCTCCCCACCTCACTTGCAATAAGGGGGGGGTAATGCTGACCTACATCATAAGGTTCTTAAGAGATAATGTATATGGAGTGCTTCGTTTGCTTGGAAAGAAAGCCCTTTAAAATGGGTTGGCAACATCTGGCCCACAGGCCAGATCTAGCCCACCCCCCCCAGCGTCATGTGGCGCTTTGCTTGGGAAGTGAGGCTTCCCACCTGGTTTGCCACATGCCTTTTGGGAAGTGGCAGAGTTGTTCCCCTGGGCAGGCAACTCCACCATTCCCTGTCTAGCATGTGGCCAATGGGGGGTGGGGGCGGGAAAGGCTGAGCCTCCCAAGCTGTGCATCTGCTTCGAGGAGCTTGGTAACCTGGAAGTTCGACAGTAACATGATGAGATCATTGATGAACATCTGGCCCCTTTTCCCAAATGTTGCCGACTCCTCCTCCAAATAAATGCAACACATGATGGGATAGGTTTTTAAACTGCGGAACCTAAAAACCATCTGTCATGAAGTCTCACTTCTAAATAACTTCAAAGCCTCTGAAGCGTCAGAGGTCCTCTTCAGGAACACGCGTGCCACTTCTATACCAACCGGATCCACTTTCAAGAAGAGGCCCAGGCAGTAGTGTCAGCCTACTGGTACGCTGGGTGGGTCTCCTGGGTGATTGGCAGTGTGCTCGCTGCGTTCCATTGCGTAATGGCAAAAGCCCGCCCGCTGCAGCGAGCACGCTGCCGATAACCCAGGAGACCCGCCCAGCGTCCTGGTAGGCTGACACTACTGGGCCCAGGCCCTGCTGAAATGAGCCTTGCACAGGAGCAGCTTGACGTGGATGGCTGTGTGGCTCCCCCTTCACTTAGACATAGTTTTCAGAAATCTGAGGCAGCAGCATTGTAATCTGACCTCTTTTTTTTTTTTAAACACAGGTATACACCTGTAGGTCGCTCTTTTTTTTCGGCTCCGGAAGGCTACGATCACCCTTTGGGAGGTGGTAGGGAAGTATGGTTTGGATTTCATCAGTCGGTTCGGCCCGCTATGTGGAAAATGATGCTAAATATTGACGGTAAGCCGACAGTTGCATTCTTGGGGGTCATATGAAAGTTTTCCTTGTATAAATACTGTGAAGTACCTGGCTATTGATGTAACACGTTGTTCCGACCTTGAGAATTCATAAAGTACTTTTCCCTCTTTCCATGTGGCTTAACCATGTGGCTTGAAGCAAACACATTTCCCTCTATAATACACATTATTTCTCCTAAATTGTTTAATTGAAGAAGCTAAGTTGCTTTGCTTTGGCTTATAGCCTGCTCTCACTCTCCTAAGGTGGAACACAGTGTGTGGGCTTAAATAGGTCCCTGTGTCTGAAGCATTAGCAACTTGAAATAGGGATGAAGGCAGCGAAAGAGAAAAAAGTATCTATGGTTGCACCTATAAGCCTTGCAACCTGAGTTCCCCCTGTTTCCTCTGAGGTGACCTTATCCCAACCCTCCCCTTTACACAACTTCCTTTTGCCACTACTTTATTATTAAGTTGCGATGTTATGGATTAAATGTTTTTAAAAATTCCTTTATTAGAATAATGTAATGAAACCAGTATAAATTCAAATAATAAAGAAGTGAACCCTTAACACATGTTTTTCCAGATTAAAATTGGCCCCAATGAATAAAGACAAACTCAAATGGTTATACCAACTACACAAATTAAAATTTGCAGTTCTTAACTAGAATGACTGGTTAGCTGTCTGTGTTGAGACAATTGATTTGGGTGCTCTGTGGATAATTTGGTGCCGTGAAAGACCATGTAGAAGCTTACATGGGAAAGGTCCCTGTAGCTATCAGAACCCCCTTCTGATGTGAGACACGAAATAATTGTGCACCTGACACTTGGATGCAAAGTGTTCTGTCTTTGTCAAGTGGCCTTGCTGAAACGGCTTCTGCTGCTTCAGAAAATTATGAAATGGTGCGCTTGCCACACAGTGACAGTTCATTTCTGGTTCTTCGTTAAACGTGGAAGTGCGTCTCCAGTTGGCGATACATTTGCCCAGCCTTAGGCACATCTGTAACACTTCTGAGACTGGCGGGTGGTGTTTCTGCTGTTTGCAAACTCCTCTGAGCATGATGGTGAAGAGAATATTTATATCCTGCTTTTCCCTTTCCTGATAGGGAGCGGTTGAAGGTGGCGAACATATGCAGACAATATGATAAAAGTAAGATCAAACATCACAAGCCAAAAATAGATACCAAGCTGTAACAACCAAAAGTTGAGATAGAAGCAGGATCCAATTAATATAACAAAGCAGCCCACCCATAAGCAATGGTAGAAATGGGGTTCCCAAAAGCTAAACCAGGCAGTCTTCACCAAAACAGCGGCAAAGAGACAGTGCGTTCACACTGTTGCTGTCGTTCCTGTAGTGAGCCTCTGCAGCACACTTAAATGCATTCTACAGCAAGTATCTTAGGTCATCTGGGGGGGGGGGCCCTTTTGACTGTGCCGCCACCAGGAGAGGTGAGAGGGGCGGCGGCCAGGAATAGGGCCTTCTCAGTGGTGGCCCCCCAACTTTGGAATTCCCTTCCCTTAGAATTGAGAACTGCTCCCTTTTTGGTAATATTTCAGCGGGGGCTGAAGACCTTTTTATTTCAAAAAGCTTTTAATTGTTGACAGGCTGGCTGGCTGGTTTTTTTATACTCTATTTTTTTATGATCTACGGGGCTTGTTGTTTTAAATTTTAATTGTTTTAATATTGTTTTTAAATTATTGCTTTTTATTGTTAAATTGTGAATTTTATTGTATTTTACTGTTTTTGTTGTAAGCCGCCTTGAGTGCCTGTGGGCAGAAAGGCGGGGTATAAATAAAATAAAATAAATAAATAAATAAATAATATTGCATTAAATCTGTTGCCTGCCTCACAAATGTGGTACCATAATGACAGCAATAATAGTGGGCTGGATCCAAAATATACTGAGTGGAAGAAAATTAGCTCCTTGCAAGGCCCACGTGTGAAGGGTGGTCATTAGCAGTTCTCATTCTTCCACTTGTGCATGGATGGGAGAGCATCTTTTGTTGCGCAGCAAAGATGTAGTGTCCTCCTGGGACTGGAAGATACTTCCACATGCAGAGGGAAGTCTTTGGCTCCAGCCCATCTTGGATGTTCCACTGCAAAGAGAAGAGTGGAAAGGCAGGTGTTGCTAGTGAAAGCCTGCTTGCTTTCAAGGCATTGACTATGGGTGTACAAGTCAAATTACAATGAAAGGATCTGCGTTTGCGGTTCACTCACAGCGGCAACTGAATTTGCCATGATCGGGGGTAGAGACTTGGAAATGGTTTGGTGATGCATGTAGTTCAAACCCATTAACTCTTTGATTTAATAGCTTCTTGTTTTTAATTTTGTGGTCATAATTGACTGAATACCAATTTTGGCAAAAAAATAAATGCAGAGTACAAATATATTTCTTGTTTAGCCAGAAATGCCTTTGCAAACATCTCATTTCATTGAAAACAAAACCTGTGCCATGGGAAGATACTCTCCTCCCACCCCAAATTGGTGAAGAGATGAAATGTGCAAATAAAATAATCTATTGAAACTTTGCAGTTGCCACCCATCCTCTGCTGAGAACTTACAAAATCCATTTTCATTGGTTAAACAAATGTGGTAACCATAGTGACACAAGCAGCAGCAGGTTAGGTTTTGGGGCACATGCGGGGGTGTATGTGCTATTTCTGTTCATTCAGTTAATCTGCATCTGTAGACGTTGGCCAGTGTGCGTCATGTGAAGTTGGCGGGCTGCTGGTGGTGACGCATGTATGAAGAATGTTTTGTTGTATTTGTATGGGGACGTTCTGTTTGGCGTGTTGGAGGCCTGGGAACCTCCAGAATGTCTCGTTAACTGTTTCACAGTCTAGTAGTTCCGATGTGAGAAAGGCACTTCACATGTGTTGCTTCTGTTTTGTGTTCCTGCATGCTATGGCAAAGGCTGAAACAAATAATTACATTGCTAAATTAAGCCTTGATACTATCAAAGCTTCTTCAACTACGCATACATGATAGCTGAGCACAGCTCCTGCTGCTTGATGAAATTGTTAAAAATGAGAGAAGAATATAACCTTTGTGAATGATTGCATGGCAAATGTTGGTCCAGAAATTGCTGGGTACAGAAACTTCATAAGCCCCTCCTTTAACATTGCAATAATGGAGAGGATGTGGACTTCTTGTTTTGGAATCTGAGCTGGCTTGGCAATAGGATCAGGTTGCAAATCAGCTCAGAAATGTAGTACTGTATTTTCTAAATGCCTATAAATGCAACAGGCATTGAGTCCCCCTTCCTCCTTCGGGAGGAAATGAGGAGAACGAAGCCTGGAATTACCCACTGAATCATACTGTAGCAAATATAATATGCATCCATTTTCTTCTGCATAATTCTAACACTTTCACTGCTTTGCACCATTCCAGTTCCCCTAATCATGGATCAGGGCAATTAGTTGTACAGAACAATAAAGTCCTTTGAACTCTAGAGCAGTGTTCCTCAACCTGGGGGTTGTGACCTGATGGGGTCACAAAGCCTCTTTTGGGGAGTTGCGGCAGCCTTTCAAAGCCTGTGCAAGGGAGGGCTTGGATTCAGTCCAATCGTAATACCGCCTTCTCAAAACTGAAGCTCTAGCTATAATCCTGCGCAGCGTTTCCTCACTGTCATGCCCCACAGCTCCTAAGGCCAGCTCTGCACAGGGATGCTCTCTCACTGGGTAGACACAAGAATAAGAGGGAAACAGTGGGGATGGACAGATTGGGTCCCAGGACAGGGGCAGGATCGACAGTAGGTGCCCAATCACAAACTTTGATTGATGGGGGCCATGCCATGAAAAAAGTTCTAGATAATTGCTCTAGAAAATTGCCTTTCAAGAACATTAAGGTGCAATTCTTAGAAAGCAGAATTCTGTACAGTACTGCATTTTGTGCTTTTTCTCTGTCCTTGCAGAATTGTGGTGTACATCTAGTCCAGACAGGAGTTAAATATGGCTTTAAATATGGCATGATATTTAAACGGTAGTTGACTTCAGCAACTTTGCCAGTGATTTGTGCAAGGAGGATTATTTCAGGAGACTCGGAGTTTCAGGGCTATCTTTGATAGTGCAAGTGACAGACAGAAACCTCGTTCAAGCTACATGAAAATGTCATTGTGCATGCAGCAGCTTAATTCCACAACTTAAATGTCGTGAGCGTGCTGAGCAAGAATACACAGAGTCATAACGTACCTGGCAGTGTTTGCAACTTAAATCAAAACATTTATGTGAGGCATCAGAGGAAATGTTTTTACTCATTCCAAATACCATGAGGTTTTCAAACTTATTGCCTATGTAGCATGCAGATTTCTGCTTAGCCTTTGGAATAAGGCCAAGCTTAAAAATATTCTGCTTTCTAGTAACAAAAGTTCCACTTCTCCCACTCCGTCAAACTAAGTAGCCCTGTTGTTCCTATACTTGTGTTAATGTTCTTAAAAATGGCACATTCACTTCGGAGTATTTCACATTTGTGTGCGTAAATGTTTGCACTGAGGTCAGAAAACCCACTTAAAGGGGAAAATGTGCATTTTCCCTTTGCTGCTTTGTTCACTTTAAGTTGCTCACTATAAGTGTGATGTTGCCCCTTTTAAGCGGTTTCAGCCATGGCACCTGTTTGACTTGAAGCATTTTTTTCAGTATAGGAAGCAAGATGTGGTGTAAGCATTCTGTCACAACTCCACAGATCAAAAAGTCCCCTTGAATTTGCCCTGTATGATGTAGCCTTTTATGTTTCACTCACCCGGACACCAACCTTAATATTCAGTAAATCAGGAGGAAAAACAAAGTATAAAATTCAGATTTCCCCCCACCCCGGGAAACCTAACAAGATGTTCTTTCAAATCCTGGCATGATGTGAATTCTCTTTAACTAGTGAGATATTTATAAGCCTAAATATATACAGCCTCAACTTAATCCATCAGACTTATGGGCCCAGCCATCAGAGGAACTCTCATGGTTCTGTTGGCGCTGATTCCCATAAGGCAGTTAGCACCAGCCATAAAAGGCACTCTGACAGTGCTCCAAGTAGTGCACTGCCGGGAAGGTAGGAGCCTTCCCACCCTTGCCGGCGGATCCCCAGTCCCACCCACCCCCACACACACACATACCAAGGAAGATAAGGCAGTGGGGGAGGGCAGAACAGGAGCAGAAGTAGAGGTGGCGGTGTAATGGTGGCAAAGAGGCTGCGAGAGGGTGTGGATCCAAAGGTGATGGTGCATGCAGATCCTACCCCCTTTCTGCAGCCTCCCTGTTCCTTCATCCCCTTAGACTTGCCCGATTGCAATTACTGACCCATATCTGCGTGGGAGGCTTATGGAGGTGTAAGGATATTTAAATGTTCTTTCGCCTTCATAGCCCCCTGATCTCCCCACCCTGCTGGGCACAGTGCACCATTTTTGGCGCAACTGTGCACCGGGGTTTGGAGGGGGGATAGGACTGGGCTGTATGTTGTACCAAAACGTCAGCTGACAACCTACCATATTCAATCATGTATAAGTTGAGAAATCTATGCCTAAAAATGGACTAGAAAAACCTGGCACCGATTTATATTCGGGGGAATACAGTAAATGCCTTAAAGTCACATGAAGGGTGGATGGCCTAGCTGTTCCAAGTACTATGCTTGTAAGCCAGGGAGCTGCAGAGTTTTGAGCATGCTCAGAAGCAGCTGAGGAAAATGAGTGAAGTCCTATGGAAAGTGAAACTGAGCCACGCTGCACATTTACTCGCAGGTAGGCGGCCTTGCCGCAGTGTGTTGGAAAGAGCAGGCCCAGAGAAATGCAGCACTGCCAGAATGGTCCAGGTCCGATGAATGTAGGCCCCAACACACGAGAAGGAAGTCCCTCCCTCAGAAGTACTGAACCTTATGGAAAGTGAATCAGAGCTACAGGGTCATGTTTACTTGTGAGTAAGCAAGTGTTTACTGCAACATGTGAGTTGAATTCAGCAGGGCTCTGCAACCTCCATACTTCTCAGCTTAGAGGGAGGGATTGTGTGAGGATTGTGCATGCCCATGTGAAAGGTAGACGGGCTGCTTGGAAAACAGGCGGGCTCTTTTCAGGATCTGCTGTATTAGGCAGGCTCTTTTCAGGATGAGCATTCAGACCACCATGTGCTCTCTTTTGTTCCATATGGCTGTGCTGCTGAGGTACTGTGCAGACTATTGGGGGGGGGGAGAAATTGGCTCTTTTATTACTCCCAAGTTGATCCAGGCAGGTATGCTGCTCTTCTCTCAAGAGGAGGCAAAAACACACACACTGTTCTCTGCCACTTCTGCCTCTTACTTGCAAGAACATAACAAACCAACTTAGGAGAGGGGGTAATTGTTATGGAAATGGCGGAAGATGACCCTGCGGAGATAGGGAATGGTATCAGCAATGGCCTTTGTCTGTCAGCCAGGAATTACAGGGTTAACCCCAGAGCCTTTGCCTGCAGCTGGTTACAGCTGCAGCCAGTTGTAGATTACCAGGGCCCTGGGGATAAAAGGAGCTCCTGGGAAGAGCAGAGGTGTGGGTGTGGAGAGGTAGAAAAGGGTTGTGGAATGAAGAGGGGAGGGCAGGCAGGCAGGCAGGCAGGTGTTTGGAAAGTGTGCTGGATGGACTAAGGGGTGGGGGATATTTGAGGCTGTTGGAACTGTGGTTGGAACTAAGGTTGTTCTTGGAGGCTGTGGAGAATTATTGGGTGGCTGCTGCGCCCCTGGAGTTACCAACTGGAGGAGGAAGGAGGACCTTTGTGGCTGAGCAAGCTGATTGCATTTTGCCTTCTCATGGGTGGTGGGGTTTAGTAGTGCCTTGTATAAAACTAAGGTGGTTTTGGATGAGAAAAGGGAAGCTAATTAGCCTACTGTGGGCATAAGATTGTAGAGAGAGAATTTGGCACCACAGTTATCCATGCAGAAGTCAGCCCAAGCCCATAAGCTCTGCAAGCAGGTAAACTGAGCTCAACAGGGTGACATGCATTCCTCTGTTATTCTTCAGCTGATCCAGGCAGATAATCAGTTCTAGCCTTGAACAGTTTTTGTGTGTGCCTTATTTCATTATTCCAACATGCCTTGCCCAGTGTCTCGTATGACATCCCTTCTGTTTAATGACATCCCTTCTGGTCCCCATAGGGTGTCATTTTCAAAAGTGGGTCCAAGTGCTAAAAGGTTTGGGAACCACTGGTTTAATAGTTGCTTGTTACGTTGCTGTTTTATTTTGTTTTTCCCTGCACCTTAATAAATAGGTAGATTGTACAGTTCATAGATAATAATTACTGGTAGATCATTTGTCAGAATCTGGTGATGGGTAAAATCAGACAAAATGATCTAATTCACAGAATTTAGATACCCTTAAGTTTTCCCCTTGTCTTATCCATGGGGCATGGCAAATTCCATGATTTTTGGCTTAAAACGTGCCCTCTACTTATCCATGATATACTCGAGTATATTCCTTGGGTGTGAAACCGATTTTTGCATGCCAGTAGTCAATGTGGATCTATAAAAATTAATACACCCAAAACATTTCACTAGCTCAGAACTTGGGCAAACATCCATTTTATTTCCCTCATGACTTCTATTTTCTCTTCTCAGTTTCTGCCACTGCTTTCTACAAAGCACAACCTGTGATTCAGTTCATGTGTGAAGTTCTCGATATTCACAACATCGATGAGCAGCCGCGGCCTCTGACTGATTCTCATCGGGTAAAATTCACCAAAGAGATAAAGGGTAAGTCAGCAATGGAGCACTGGCCTGCCTGGAGGGACTCCTTCACAGGATTTTTATCTCGGCTCTTGCTGAACCCCCCCCGAATGCAAAGGAAGTACCAAAGATGCAGGGTGAGGCCCAATGCTTGGCGCGTTGCTCGTGGAAATGCATGTTTGTCTATGAGTTTGGATTCTATGAATGTGTACCTTGTCCCACCCCGTTAAGTCATGCGCAGAAATTACCGGCTCTTCTCTGCACTGTGTCTTTATCCCACAGGCTCTATCAGTGTTCTTTGCCCTGTGGGTTGGGACCCCAGTGGGGTCACAAGGCCTCATTTGGGGGGGCTTGCAACCTCCTTTCAAAGCCTGTGCTAGAGGGGGCCTGGATCCAGTCCAGTAATGGGACTGCCTTCTCAAAACTGAGTTCTTGCTATAATCCTGCACAGTCTCTTCTTGCTGTTGCCCTGCGACTCCTAAGGCCGGCTCTGCTTAGGCTGCTCCCTCACAGGATTGTTGTGTACAGGCAAGATGTAGGGAGAAATGTGGCAGGGGGTGGGCAGCAGTGAGGATATCAAGTTCTGGGAGGGGGCAGGAGGTGGGGCTCTTCTTATGTACTTATGCGCATCAGGTTTCACAGGAACCTGTGATGCCCCCACACTGGAGTCAGCCTGAATAGGCTGACTAGAAGTAGGAGAAAATGGTATTAAACTAAAAAAAATAAAAACACAACTTTGCTTTCTGCAGTTTTTATTTTTTTAAAAACTGAAACCGTTTCGTTTTATTAATATTATTATTTATTTGGGGCGGGGATGCATGGGTAATAACTGTGGCTTCCACTACTGACGCCTTGCCACCTATATCACCTCCCTAGTACACTTTTAAAGTGATTATAATTATAATGTGAATTTTGAATAAAAACACGTAACATGGCTTTCAGCATTTCTACCTTTTGGAAAACAACAAAAAACGTTAAAAAAAAGAAACCATTTTCTCCCACCTCTAGCTATAACCACAGGTATAGAGCCATGTGCTTCTCTGTACATTTTGTACCCTCTTTTCAGATCAGATTGCACCTGCATCGAGGCCTGCAAATCATGCAAAATTATGTAATTGGGAGAGAAAAAGAGACCCTGTAGAATTCTGTCATTTGTCCAAAGACCAATTTAGGCCCAATCCCAATGTTTTGCGTATGAAATGCAGGAGATTCAAATTGCACCCTTCTAGTTATTCAGAATGATCAGGGACAATTGTTCAAAATGTTAAGGAACATGTTGACATCTTTATTCTGTAGGGGTAGTCATTACTATACATTTGCTCTGTGTGTGCGCACGCGCATGCGCCACACAAGCCTTTTATGTGCAATCATTGTTTGGCCTCTGTTCCTTTTTCCCATTGTTTTCAATCAGGTCTGAAGGTCGAAGTGACTCATTGTGGAACAATGAGGCGGAAGTACCGTGTCTGTAACGTTACAAGGAGACCTGCTAGTCATCAAACGTAAGCAGATGTTTGAAACCAGAAGCCTAGAACAACCGACTGTATGAATGGACTAATTGATTTAATGTCTTCACTTCTGCTTTGGTTTAAAATGTCATTCCAGCTTCCCTCTGCAGCTAGAAAATGGCCAGACCGTGGAGAGAACAGTAGCACAGTACTTCAGAGAAAAGTATAACCTCCAGCTGAAATATCCTCATCTTCCTTGTCTACAAGTGGGACAGGAGCAGAAACACACCTACCTGCCTCTTGAAGTAATTCATTTTATTTGGAATGCTCCTCCATTGTGTAGGGTAGACAGTTTTTCAGATATCTTTTTAGTGTGTGCAGTTTGTCAAACTTCTGAATAATTCAGATTACCTTTCTTGTGTGCGCACTTATGCTGTACACCAAGTCTCAAATAGTACAAATCGCTTCTGTTCGAGGTCTGTCCAGAAGTTGTAATGTATGTACATTAAACAGCTGGCTAGTACTGAACCAGCTCTGTCGCATGTGTGCAAAACCAGCATGGACAGATTGCACCTGTGCAAAAGCTCCAGCACATTTATGTGTAACTGATGGCCATAACTTGGAGAGCCAGTATATGAGTGTTAAAGGCATTACATTCATTTAAAACATATTTATTTTTATTGAACTTATAGTCACCTGAAAGATCAAGTCTCTTCCAGACATAATCTGAAAGCCCCATAGAACAAACCCAATGCCGTGGGCCCTCGGTAACCCCAGAGGGCCCATAGCGGACCTGCCAGACATGACTAGAAGTGGCTCCCAGTCGCACCTGGGAGGCAGAGTTGGCCCAGCCATGAACAATGGGGCTCATGTCAGCGGCAGATGGGGTGGGGAAGCAGCAGATTCAGGGTACCCTTCAGGCAGTCCTCACCTCCTTTCAGTCCGCTGCAGAGGGAGCTGCTCTGATCTACTTCAGCGAGCGGGAATCGCTTCCATACCTTCATCCTTCCTCATGTGGTTTAAAGGGCTGCATGAGGATAGGGTGGAGAGAGCAAAGTGCTCCTTCTTTGCACTGTCTCTTTAGGTAAAACTGGAAGTCCCACACTTCCTGTTTTTGGAAAAAGAAGTATGTGACGGCAGTATGTGATGGGGCACAGTTTTGTGTAGGGAGGCGGTTGCCCGCACCCTGGCAAAGGCCGCAGCAGCAAGTCAGGGTTGGTGTCAGGCCATCTGTGCCACAAGGAGCTCTTTCCATGTTGATTTGCCTGCTGTAGAACAGTGCGATGGCACCTCCTCGTTTGGCGTAAGAGTCTGCATTCGCCCGCCTGCTTTTGCTTCTCAGAAGCAAAACCCGTAGGGGCTGACTGTTGTCCTGTGCAACCCAGGGTGTATCAAACCAGGGACCCTTCCTTCCTGTGAAGCTGCATATCATAGTGGAGGACTGAGAGTGGGAGTTAAGCCGGAGGTGTTGGAGCTCAGTGCTAGAGCACTTGTTGTGGAAGCCTCAGGTTCTGTTTTTTGTGTCTCCCCTTAGAATAACCCGGGTAGCAGGTCTTGAAAGAGCCCTTTCTGTGTCCATGCTGCTACTAATCTGCTGCCAGAGTAGGCAATATTGAGCTAGAAAAGCCAGTGGTCTCAATTGGTGCAAGATAGTGCTCTGTGTGTGTGTGTGTGTGTGTGTGAGAGAGAGAGAGAGAGAGAGAGAGAGAGAGAGAGAGAAAGAGATGAAAGCTTGTCCCCCATACAATTTTTATTGAGGTTTGCTGTTAGCAAGCCTGTTGACTAGGCAGGTGGCATGGCTCCAGGATGATCTGCTCAACTTGCACAATGTGATTTTAACTCTTCTCATTTTTATAGGTTTGTAACATCGTGGCAGGCCAGCGATGTATCAAGAAGCTAACAGACAATCAGACATCCACCATGATAAAAGCTACCGCAAGATCTGCCCCAGATAGACAAGAAGAGATCAGCAGGCTGGTTAGTTTGCTCTTAAATCAGAGAAAAGAGAGTTCGAGTGCTGGTGAAGGAGCAGCAAAAATAATTTGTGCTCTTTCCTTTGTTCTCAGTCTTGCCTCTTTTTTGTCATTTCCTCAGCTGAATATTGGGGGGAGAGGGAATTGTCGTCTTGCTGACTTCCCTATCTTGCTGCTTCCCCTGAAATACAATATTTGGGACAAGCAGTCATGCCAATATGCTTCACAGAGGAAAATTGGTGTAGCTTCATTATCTCAAACGCACAAAATGCCAGTCCGGGCTTGCTTCGGTCTCTGTAGCCTTCAGAAAGATACTTTGTATGTGCATTCATCTCACTAAAGCTGAAAGGCTGGAATGTTTTGTGGAGAAAGGGTCAGTTCACACAATCCATTGGTGTGTAGACTGTATGTGTGCCGGAGTGCCAGAACAACTTTTCTGGCATTCTCTCCCCCCTGCCTGAATATTGGCTATCACATATAATGTGATGGATACACAAGTGTTGACCCCTTGCGCAGTTTGTGTCTCCTTCCCCTCACCCAGTGGGCCAATTGCATGAATATGTGAGCGCAATATTTCGCACCACAGACTGCATGCCAGGTAAGCAAGCCTGAGGTTTGCTCCCCCCCCCCATCGTGCTATGTAGGGCCAGCATATCTAGAGACTGTATACCCAGGCCCAGTACGCCAAAGTATTTTGTGCAAGATTATCTGGTTTAGATTTCTCTTCATCCTGTACCAAAAAGTGGTCTCTGGTTAGGATTGAATACCTGTTGCTGAGGAAACCATGCAAAAAGTTGTGTTCTTTCTTTGAGTGCCTTTGGTCTATGAAAATTGTTGTGAAAGTTCATTCTTGAGGATGGGCTGTAGCTTTTGGTAGGCAGTCATGTTTAACCTGCTCACTAATGAAAAGGGCATGAGCAGAAAAAAATAGTGAAAAAGCTTGCCAAAGGCTTCACATTGAAGGCTGCCGAGTCTTAAAGCATGCAGAAGAGTCACACAGAGACCTTGTTCTGCTCACTGAGTACTGCTCCATCCTGGTTTGGAGCAGTAGAGAGGAACTGAACCGCTCTGTCTGTACCTCTGCGGTTGCAGCAACCTGTACTTAATATAGTTGCTTCTCCTCTCTCCCAGGTGAGAAGTGCAAATTACGACGCTGACCCATTTGTCCAGGAGTTTCAGTTTAAAGTCCGTGATGAGATGGCTCACGTGACGGGACGTGTGCTCCCGGCTCCCATGCTCCAGTACGGAGGGCGGGTAAGAAGCCCTTGGTTTTGACTGGGCCAACGTGATCTGGGGGGTTCTGCCCAATGATGTCATTCGGGGGAACGGACCAGAACGGGCGTTCCGGATCCTAACGGGCTCCGTGGCTTTTTTTGTGTTTTTTTTTCAACATTTGAATTTGAACTCAAAAGTGAGTTCCTGTTCCTAAATCATTTGAATGACACCACTGGTTCTGCCTTCATGCCATCTGGATTGGCATCTTGGTGCAGGCAGTGGGAATGCCTTCTCTCTTCCAGTAAATCAAATATTTGTATTCTAAACTTCTTCAGAATCGAACAGTGGCAACACCGAGCCATGGTGTTTGGGACATGCGTGGGAAGCAGTTTCACACCGGCGTGGAAATCAAGATGTGGGCCATTGCTTGCTTTGCGACTCAGAGGCAGTGTCGTGAAGAAATACTGAAGTAAGCCGCTCGTTCAGGCGACGAGCTTGCCGTTCAGTGCTAACTTGTGTTCACTTTTTAACCAGGATCTGAAACTGGCTTAGGCGGACTGAAGCCACGATTAAAAGCAGTCCTGATTACTGTTAACTCTGTTCCTTCCCACAAACTACATCCTTCGCATTCCAGTTCTGGCTGTCTCCTTCCAACTTCGTTGATGGTCTTGAGTAACTGAATACCTTTGAAGGGAAAACAAGAGTTGACTGACTTCATCCACTATGATTCATTTTCTCCTCGTCTGCTGGGCCAAATGCTGCTGTACAAGCGGGCCTTTCCATCAGGGAATTTTGCTATCCGCAGATCGGGCTGAATGATCCGCATTCAAGCTTATAGTGGCTCTCTGGCAGGCTGCTGGCAGCCATTTTGCCTTGCCTCTGTTTCCCTTGCTCCCTCCTTGTGGAATGTTCTAGACCATCTGGGACCTCCCACCTACCCTTGCTCTGGTTTGGCTCCCTTCCAAGAATCCCATTACTTCCCAGAGCCCCTGGAGGCCCCTCCTGGGCTTACAGAGGCTTCTGAGGGGCCATTCTGAAGCCCGCAGAGGGTTGCTGGACTGGGAGAAGCTTCTAGCAACGTCAGGATCATCACAACCTACCACAGTGGGTCACAGCACTGCAAAGTTTAGGAATCCCTGTTCTGCAGTAGATTGCAGGCCAGTTGAGGCCTCTCATTCCTGTGGGGCCCAGGGGTGGAGTACTGTGAGTGGAGTACACAGTTCAAAGTACTGTGAATGGGTGGAGTACACAAGCTTTCTCTTGTGTTTTTTTTGCCAGGGGTTTTACAGACCAGCTGCGCAAGATCTCCAAGGACGCAGGGATGCCCATCCAGGGCCAGCCGTGCTTCTGCAAATACGCGCAAGGGGCGGACAGCGTGGAGCCCATGTTCCGGCACCTGAAGAACACCTATTCTGGGCTTCAGCTCATCATTGTCATCTTGCCAGGGAAGACGCCCGTGTATGGTAAACAAATATCTGACAGTTCTGTTCATTTTAGATTGCTTCTTTTTGACCTCAGGTGGTCATCTTAGCGTAATTGGTGCAAGAAGTGAGAGAACTGAAGGTGAAGCGCAAATCATTAACCATAATTTTATTTGCAAAGTAACTGTATTACAGAGCCTTGTTGTATTATGAGTGGAGCTTAGAAATGGACACACTGAGGGAGGTGGGAGATGTAGCTGATTAGAATACGTATTTCAGCTGCAGGTGGGGGAAAGCTGCTCCCTAAAGGGGGCTATGAGTGGGGATGGAGTCTTCCATCTGATCACTGTTGTATTATTTCTAGCATTGCTAAATACCCCCGTCCCCTTACGTATAGATAACTTACATTGTGGGGCCTTTTAAGATGCAAAACTGGAAATATTCCTGCAGTACCACTTGAGAGCCAGGCTACGTGTTATATTACTTGAAAAGAAATACAGGGCTGTCCAAAACTTTGCAAGTCTTGCTCCTTACAGTCACAGAAAGCTGTGAAGGGCTTTGAAATCCTACTTGTCAGGAAAGAATTGCTTATGATATTTACTCTTATCTTGGTGCAACTAATCTTGCCACCGTCACCTTCTCCCTGCAGTTAGGGAAGGGAGAACCCACAGCAGCGGGGGGGGGGGGAGTCACCACTCTGTGTTGTGCATGACTTTAAACCGCTCATGGTTTCTTTGCCTGTGAATAGGGAACCTTCTACAGATGTAGATAGCGAATCTGGTTGCTTTTCATATTCTGGCATGTAGACTGGCTCTCTTACTCAGGCATCTACAGCAGGATCTAGGCCACCTGACTGCAAGAACAGACTTTAGAACTGTGCTGTCAGTAGTGAAGTCCCTTCACATCAATGCTTGTTTCTCAGCGGAGGTGAAGCGTGTGGGAGACACCCTTTTGGGGATGGCCACGCAGTGTGTTCAAGTGAAGAATGTCATCAAAACATCTCCACAGACCCTCTCAAACTTGTGCCTAAAGATTAATGTAAAACTGGGAGGAATCAACAACATCCTCGTACCTCATCAACGGTAAGGATCCCTTTTTTGTGTTAAGCAATTAAGTATTGGTTGCAATTTTAATACAGAAGTATGCCCTGTCTCAACACTGGGGAATGTAAGATAATGTTCTCTCCTTGGTGAGCCAGTTTTGTCTGAGTAATAGGAAACCAAAGAATTTTACACTTGGGGTGGCGGGAAGCAACAATCCAGTATGTGATGCTTGAAATAGTTGGAATTTTCAGTAATTTAGAGCAGTGGTTCCTAAACTGTGAACTGTGGCTGCTTGGGGAGCCATGGAAACCAGCGAAATCTTTGTGGAAAACCCTCCATCCTATACAATGCATAGGAATATAGCCCTGATGGAGAGCAGTGGCCAGTGGCCCACTTGGGAAGTTTGAGAACCACGCCGTTAGAGCAATGGTTCCCAAACATTTCAGTAGCGCAGCCCACCTTGTCTTTGGTGGTATGTCGTAACACGATGCTGCTGTGCTGCTGGAATGCTTTTGGGAGGACCAACAGGCCACTTCCGGGTTGTGCCAGGCTGACGACCCACTTTTATCGGCCTCCGCAGGCTGCAGAGGCCCGCAGAAGTGACTGAGAGTGACTTCTGATGAAACGGGAAGTTGTGTTGGCAAACCGGCCTGGCGCAACCCAGAAGAAGCCTCTGGAGCCTGCTGAAAGCATTCCAGCAGGAGCATTGGATTGGGCCAAGGTGAAATGGGCTCACGACCCACAGTTTGGGAAATGCTACATTAAAGCAATTTCCAAAGTAAATAATAATAGGATTTATATACCGCCTTTCTTAGTCACCAGATTTCTCTAATGACTATAACTCAAGGCGGTTTACATGGGCAGACTTTATTCAGAAACCCCAAGGTTTTTACAATTTAAACAGAAATGTTCTATCTTTCAAGAACTACACACATACAGATGGATCTTTCTGGATTTAGTCCTTCTTTCTGGCCACCCGTTTGTCTTCTTGCTGGCTGATAAATGGCTTCCCAGCTCCCACCAGAGAAGCTGCTGAACTTCGGCACAACTCCCCCTCACACAAGGCAGCCGAAGCTCAGCTGTTAATCAGCCGCAATTAACGAGGTCTGCCGCTCACAGACTTCCGGCTGTCCCGAACTGGCGACGTTTAGATCTTCAGCTCTTATCTTCAGGCAAACGGAGGCATTAATCCTCTCAACTAAATCTTCTGATTAAAATCTTTTAATCTTCAACTAAATTCTAGCTTTTCCTCCTAAAAAGATCAGACTTTTCCTCCTAATTAATCAGTTGAGAACAGGCAAAGTATTGAGAATCTCAATGAACCAAACTAATGGTGTCTCTCTTTCCTTGTGCTTTCAACAAAACTTGCCTCTGTATAAATACTGCTGACCACATTGAGGTTTACTTCTTAATAAGCATGTTTAAGCTTGTCCTGTAACAAGAAGTCCTTCCTCTTAATGCTAGCAGCTGTTTTCCTTTTTTTGGGGTGACCTGTTGCAGCATGAATTTCAGATAGCCAAAATGGAAAAAATGTCAGGCTGAAATTGATATCTAATGCATAGGGCGGCTGGCCTCCAAGAGTGAAAAAGCTTTTTCCGTTGTAAGGAAACGGTCATCAGAGTCCTTGAGGGTCGTACAGTAGATGTATGTAATCAGTTAAGAGCCAGACAGGAGATGTTGAATCCTTGATTTTTGAGAGCTTTTAATTTAGGTAGCAAGCGTGCTTCTGGTAGCACAATCTAATGCTTCTCAGTAGAACCTGGATTCCCCCCCCCCCCAAAAAAAATAGACTGCATAGGAAACAGAGAAATAGTCACCTGACTTTGGAAAATTATTTATTTATTTAATTTATATTCCGCCTTTCTGCCCAAAGGCACCCAAGGCGGCTTACAATAATAAAATACATTAAAATACAATTTAACAATTAAAAACAGTAATTTAAAAACAATATTAAAATAATTAAAATTTAAACAACAAGCCCCGTGGATCATAAAAAGTATAAAAACCAGCCAGCCTGTCAACAATTAAAAGCTTTTTGAAATAAAAAGGTCTTCAGCCCCCGCTGAAATATTACCAAGGAGGGAGCAGTTCTTAACTCTAAGGGGAGGGTATTCCAAAGTTGGGGTGCCACTGCCGAGAAGGCTCTCTTACTGGCCACCGCCCCTCTCACCTCTCCTGGTGGCGGCACAGTCAAAAGGGCCCCCCCCAGATGACCTCGGAGTACGGGTAGGATTATATGGAAGGAGGTGGTCCCTCAGATACCCCGGGCCCGAGCCATAAAGGGCTTTAAAGGTCAAAACCAGCACTTTGAGTTGGGCCCAGAAAAGAACCGGCAGCCAGTGTAGTCACCGAAGCAACGGCTCGACAGAGTCAAACCGACGTGCCCCAGCGACCACCCGAGCCGCCACGTTCTGTACTAGTTGTAATTTCCGGACCGTCTTGAGAAAAGAGTAGGGTTTTGAGAGAGATTCAGGAGATGATCTTCTATCCTGTGTTCACTGGAAGCCTGCTCAGGTTCTGAGCTTCCTGAGCCCTTCCCTGAAATCTCTTGCCAATACTTGTGCTCAGTTGCTTTGTATTGTGGGTTGAGAGCGAAAAAAGTTGCTCCCATCGGCCCTGGGGTTTCCATCCAGTTAAGTTTTGGCCTTTGAACTCCAGATTCCCTTTCCGTGATAAGCCGCTTTGGAAACTTGTCTCTTGTCCCAAAACCATTTGCCCTGTGGCCTGTTCAGGTAAAAGAACCCCAGAGACATGCCATGGTTGGTACGCCTTCTTGAAAATAAGTGCCTTTCCCTCCTTGCTCAATAACTGCTGCCATCCCTGCATTTCTGAGGTTCACTGATGAGCGGTTCTAGGCAGCGGCGGCATTCAGCGGGCGGGCGGGAAAGCGGCGGAACGCGCCGTTAAGCAACGGGAGGAATGTCGGTCAAAGGTAAGTCCCGCCCAGCGTACCGGCTGAATGCCGCTGCTGGTTCTAGGGCTGCGATCCCCTCAGAACCCGGACATAGGAGGTGGTGTGACACAGAGAGGTCACCAGCCATTCACTTCTGGGTTTGGAGGCCATTGTGAGCCTCCAGCGAGTGATAAGAGGGTCAGGGCAGGTGGGAGGGCTTTTGGCAGCCGTTTTCGTGTGCGGCAGCTCTGCCCACCACGGCAGAGGCTCGTCTCCCCGCCAGGCCAGTAGACAACTTCCAACGCACACTTTGGGAACTGCTGCCATTGGCAATTCCTCCTTTCCTTGTAAATACGAATAGATACACCTTGGCTTGCAGACTTTTAGCAGAACTGGTCCATGTGTGTTTGCAGATGGTTCCAGTCCGAAGTAGGGCTGTATCTTTAAAAGAGCCTCATTTGCCAAATAACTACTACCCCAAATTTTACATCCAAACCCCATGTCAGATAGCTTGGGACATGCTGAGTGGTGCTGTAGATGAATGACAGGCATGAAGCTGACTTGTCACTTTTTTTTTTAAGACCTTCTGTGTTCCAACAACCCGTTATCTTCTTGGGAGCCGACGTTACTCATCCGCCTGCTGGGGATGGAAAGAAGCCGTCTATTGCTGCTGTGAGTCCCCTTAATGTATTACTAGTGAGAGGCTTGGGTAGAAGCCGGAGGAACTGAGAGCGGCTGCGTGTCATTGACACCTGGACTCTGTCTCAGCAGTTCTCCAGTCCTCTCTTGTGCTTATGTTTCTGGGGGGTCAGAAAAATGTCCACTGGTGCAAAATGAATGACACTTGTACTTGGTGTGCATCTGGGCTGTTTTCAGGACCTGAATGTGCTCATTTGGCTCTGGTCTTTGCAAGCCCATCTGCAGGATTAATTGCAAAACTGCAGGTAGAACTCTGGAAAGCAAAACTCTGGAGTTTCACTGACTTCTGTTTTCTTTTGCTGTATGTTAGCGCCACCAAATGGTCTCTTGTAGATTTGTTTGTTTGAAGAATTTATACCCTGCTTTTTCCATGCCGAAGCGAATGCCCAAGGCAACCCAAAATGCATTGTTAGTATAACGATTGCTGTCAGATTGTGTGTGTGTGTGTGTGAGAGAGAGAAATACACCCTTTTTATTTATTGAATGCAGTCTCATAGCAAATACGGATACAAATATGAATAAATATTATGCAGGTGATATGCTCAGATTGGGCTTGGAAATCATTTATCTGTTAGTTTGGCAACGATTGTAATTGTTGACTCTTCAGTATGGAATATACTTGGCGCATTGGGTCTTACAGAGCAATCCAAATGTTGTTGCTGTCTGGGCTTTTAACTTTCCAGCAGGTGTTCATGGAAGCCATTTGTAAAAGAACTAATAGAGCAGGCTGTTGATGGCATTCTGGAGAAAAGAAGGAATGCAGGTGTTAAGCGGTATTATAGAGATGTAAGATATTTACTTTTTAAAAGCGTGAGTGGCTATCGTGTACCCAGCATCTTGTGCTGCATTGTGCATCACTTACGGTGAGCAACTAAAATGAAACTGAACCCCAGTCCTGATTTTTAGGTTGTAGGCAGCATGGATGCCCATCCCAGCAGGTATTGTGCCACAGTGAGAGTTCAAAAGCCCCGCCAGGAGATAATCCAAGACTTGGCCTCCATGGTCAGAGAGCTTCTCATCCAGTTCTACAAGTCAACACGCTTCAAACCGACGCGGATCATCTTCTACCGGGATGGGGTGTCCGAAGGGCAGTTTCGGCAGGTTGGTTCAATTTTGCTTCTGGAGGTGCTGCTTTGCAAGCCGGAACAGCAGTCTTGGCTCAAACTTGTATAATCAGTGCTGCTTTGCAATGTGACTCCCCTAAGACCTGCAGGTTTGAGCAGGAGAAATTTGTGATGGTCTTCCGCATTGAATTGATTTATAGGGAATTGCATCTAGCTAGGGTATTTATGTGGTTAAGGGAAGAGGGAGCGAGACATGTGCAGTTGTAATTTGCTCCCCTCAGATAACTGCACTATTTATTTATTTATTTTATTTATTATTAGATTTTTACCCCGCCTTATTGTGCCCGAAGGCACCTAACCCTAACCCTATAGTAGCTTATGATGAGAAATGGGTATGTCTGTTTTCAAAATGAAGATCTCGTTCGGCTTCTTGTTTCGTTGGCTCTTTGAAAATAAGCCTGCCCTGGTTTTTCGCCACTGTAGGTGTTATATTATGAACTGCTGGCAATTAGAGAGGCCTGTATCAGTCTGGAAAAGGACTACCAGCCTGGCATAACATACATCGTTGTGCAGAAGCGGCATCACACAAGACTCTTCTGTGCTGACAGAACGGAAAGGGTAAGATGTGCCCGATTCGATGTTCGCCATCTCATCAGGTGGCTGAACAGAGTTTAATTATCTGTCTTTTATAGAGCACTTTAAAGCTTACAAAGCAACTTGTTATCGTTACACCAGTCCTGTTGGATAAATCAGTATTATCCCTGCACTGCGGTTAGGTGCTGATGCTGGGTAATAGGCGCATACCAGGAACTTCGTGGCTCATAGTTCAGCCTCTTTACCACTAATGGTGCCTCAGTTTAATTCCCTTGCTCTCCAAACGCTCAGTGGTGAGCAATCTGTGAAAACAATTTTCTTACTACCTCTACATGCATGTGGCTGCACCTGCTGACACCAGATCATCTATACTTTTAAAGTGATTATAAATTATAATTTATAAAAATATGCCCTTGGAATAAAAACGTACAACACCGCTTTCTAACTTTGGAAAACACCAAAATCCTGAAAAAAAAACCCCTATCTTCACTCAACTCTACAACTTCACCCTCTCACAAGGACAGGCATTGCAGTTCTTGGCACCTCTGCCTCCTCTGTGGTCCTGCAGATCTTGCTGCAGGCACAGAAACACATCCTGGGTTGAAAGAGGCAGTAATAGGTGCTTGCTAAGGAACAGGCACCCACCACTCCAGGGGCGTACCTAGGGGGGTCGGGGGGGGGCAAATGCCCCAAAGCGCCCGGCAGGGAGGGGCAGCAAAATCACCCCCCTCCTGCCTTCGGTCATGCCCCCATCACCACTCTGCTCCGGAAAAAGCCCTCCTCCTCCACTTTTTTTAAAATGAAGGAGGCAGCCCATTGGGGGAGGGGGGGGAGTCTTCTGAGCGCCAGAGAAGCCACATGCAGCCGCCCCATCCCTCAGAACACCTTCTGAAAGGCCAAAAATTGTCACTCCCAGAAGTGATGGTTTTCAGCCTTCTGATGGCCAGGAAGTAGCCACTGCACTACTTCTCCCGAAATGCTTGCTAAGTAACAGCATAGCTACCGAATGGCAAGCGTCCCACATCACCCTTCACAGTGATGTCACAGAACTGCTGCCCTTAAGTGTACAAGTCCCAAGTCATGTGGGCTGTGAAAGCAATAACGTACAGCTTGAATCGAGGCCAGAAACTAGTTGGTGAAGGCGTAAAAGCACAGGAGCGAGGTGGTCTGATGCCCGGGTCCATCGGCGTCTGCGTTTTGTATCGGCTGAAGTTTCTGGATTGTCTTTAAGTGTGACCCCAGTACAGCACGTTAAGCAGTCCAGGGGTGAGAGGATGTGGGCACCGACTCCTGTAGCCAGTTCTGTAATGTCAGGTGGCAGCTGGCGGCACATCTGCGGAAACGGGGCATCTGCAGCCCTGGCAACAACTATAGCCTTGACCAGCAGAGTCAAAAGCCTTCCCTCCCATGTGTTCTGGGAGCAATTAAATAGGAAAGTCCAGGGTGGTTCTGAATTCTGTCATCTTTGCATTTGCTGTAAAAGAGCTGCCGGTTCTGTTCCGGGCCCAATTCAAGGTGCTAGTTTTGACTTTTAAACACCTTAATGGCTCGGGTCCGGGGTATTTGAGGGACCGCCTTCTTCCATATAATCCTACCCGTACTCTGAGATCATCTGGAGGGGCCCTTTTGACTGTGCCGCCACCAGGAGAAGTGAAAGGGGTGGCGGCCAGGAAGAGGGCCTTCTCGGTGGTGGCCCCCCAACTTTGGAATACCCTCCCCTTGGAATTGAGAACAGCTCCCTCTCTGTTAACATTTCGGCGGGGGCTGAAGACCTTTTTATTCCAAAAAGTTTTTAACTGTTGACAGGTTGGCTGGCTGGTGTGTTATATTTTTATATCTTATGATCCACAAGGATTTTAAATTTTATTGTTGTATTTTAATTGTGTTTTATTATATTGTTTTAATATTCTTTTATATTGTTTTTTAATGTTAAATTTTATTGCATGTTGGAATGCCGCCTTGAGTGCCTTCGGGCATAAAGGCGGGATAAAAATCTATTAAATAAATAAATAAAATAAATAAAAGAGCCTTTTTTCACCCTGGGGAAATTCATCTCTTTCTAGGTTGGAAGAAGCGGCAACATCCCAGCTGGAACCACTGTAGATACAGACATTACACATCCATATGAGTTTGATTTTTATCTCTGTAGCCATGCAGGAATACAGGTAAATGAATACATATTTCCAGTATGATCTTGGAAACTTTCCCCTTCAAAAGATGCAGCCAGAATTGCTGGAGCCAGGTCCCTGCCGGTCAACGGGGGAGATACGCGAGATCACCACTAAATCTCACAGTGGAGCAATTTATAATGAAAGCAGTTTAAAGCAAGGGAAGCTGACCTAAACCTGGTTGCCCGCTTTGGAATTGCACGTTCCTTAAGCAATTGAAAGTCATCCTCAGCAAACATCTTGAGTCCTCCTCCTGCCCAGAAGTCCCAAAGTGACAAATGATACGATCCACACAATACCACAGGGCATTAAACGTGGTTAAAGGCAGACAAAAGCAAAGCCGCAACAGGAAATCTGGCTGCGCACGGTCGGGAAGCCTGCCCGGGAAGCCTAGTCAGTTGGGACTTCAGTGGATGTGGTCTTTGCGTGCTTGTGTAGACCTGTCTCCTCTCCAGATGTGTCAGAAAAGGCACCATCAACATACTGTGCAGATGTTTAAACAGAAGCAGGCTGGTGTCAAGTTTTTGTGAAGTATAAGGGCTTGTTTAGTTTTTCCCAAGAGACCTTCTGCAATCCTCTTCAGTCTTTCGTGCACTTTTGTGCTCAAGGGGTTAATTTGAAGTGAGTGACAGGAGAAATAATGGTGGTGGTATAATTCCCCTTCCCTTGTGGCCTCCTCCCAGAGGGAGAAGAGTTTGTTTCTGGTAAGATAGGTTTATAGCCTATGTCTTACCGAAAACGATGGTCTTTCTTTGAGTAAAACAGCAGCATTTTCAACCTCTGTTCACCCTTTGGGGAAGGTCCACATCATAGGGGTTGGGCTATGACATTGCTATGGCTCGGAGCCTTGCCCTGTGCCCAATCCCATACCTTCAGTTAGGCTTAAGGAGTCAGGGGTGTGATGCTAATTCGTTGTGATCAAAAAATGTCTGGTAGTCTCCGTTCATGTGTACCTCCACACATGGACCCCTGTCCACCCCTCTCTCCCACAGGTGCTGCCTCTGCCCAGCTCTCCTCTACCTTTGCCTCTCCTCTTAATCATCCTCACTTCCGCACCTCCAGTCACCCTCTCCTGACTGACTGCCAGGCTGCTCTGATGCTTCTGCCACCTGAGCATGTTGGCTTCTCATGGTTGTGCTCGCCAGATCAAAATGCCAGCCCGCAGCTGGGTCATAGACCCCCACATGGTGGGCTTGTTTGGGGGTGCACTAGTGGCTAGGTTTCTGATGTCCTGAGCCAAAGCACCAAAGCTCCCTTTCCTTGCCTTGAGCGTTCTGCATTCATGATGGGCTTCCTTCAGTGGTCTTCACCATCTTTTTGCCATTTTGTTTTAATTTGATAGAAACACGACGTGAAAAATAAACTGGACTGTTTAAAACCACTGTTCTCTTCTCCCCAGGGTACCAGCCGTCCCTCGCATTATCACGTATTGTGGGATGATAACTGTTTTACTGCAGACGAACTTCAGCTGCTAACCTACCAGCTCTGCCACACCTACGTACGCTGCACCCGGTCTGTGTCTATCCCTGCGCCAGCATATTATGCTCACCTGGTAGCATTCAGAGCAAGATACCATCTTGTGGACAAAGAACATGACAGGTAAAAACAGTATTGGCCACCACCTCTTTGGGAGGAGGGGAGAATAGCAGCCTGACAATTCCTGTTTTCAATCCCCTGGGCCAGTTTCCAGAATTATTTGTGTGAAGCTGGATTTTTGAGCAAAAGGCAACTGCATCACTTTTTGCCCATGGTCCAACCACGGGCAAATAGGACTCCGGGGTGTTAAGTTCAGGCCCAGCACGTGCGGTTGGATGAGACTGCCTTTGATTTAGCAGTTGCATACTTAGTCTGTAAGCTTGCTGTGTTCACCTTTGTCATGCAGTTGGACCTTTATCCACAGTTGAACCGTGACATGGTAAAGGCCACCTTGAGCATCATTTCTTCACCCCATCCCCACAGGAAGCCATCAGCTGTACATGGTAAAAAAATGGCAGTGCTTCCCTGTACAACAGCAAGCAGTTAAGCACTGGAGTCTGTGGATCAGCAACTTTTAACCTTTTTCTTCTCGTGGCACATGCTGGAAATGACATCACATGGTTCTTGTCTCTTGTGATGTCATTTCCAGCTTCTGGAAGACTTCCTGAGTCAGCGGCTCTGTTTCTAGGGCAAATGTCTATAGTAACACCTGGCTCTGTAAAGTCCACCGTTTGCTCATTCTCTCTTTCTTCTTTCTCTTGCAGTGCTGAAGGAAGCCATGTTTCAGGACAGAGTAATGGGAGAGATCCCCAAGCCCTTGCTAAGGCTGTACAGATTCACCAAGACACCTTACGCACCATGTACTTTGCTTAGCTATACAAAACAAAACAAAGTAAATCAACGAGAACGGAGCCTATTCGAGAAAGGAAGGACTGCTGATTTAAGCCACATACAGTGTATGTCTCCAGTGGGGGTCGGTTCCTGGGGGAGAGAGTGCACCTCTGCCACTCCTGCAGCTGATCCTGTGTGGTAGCACGGGCCTTATCCTTGTATTGAAGCAAGGAAGATTGTTTACTTCACTGAGAACACGGCACTATTATGCAATATGCAACCAGCCAACTGCTTTTGAAGCAGCATCCTGTTGGAAGTGCTGCTGTCATCTTCTTCTTTCCCCCTCTGTGTGCGTGCGTGCGTGCGTTCTTGTAGTCAGACCCCTTTTTTATGCCTTTACCTCAAGTTGCTCAGCAGCACAACTATTTCTGCAAAAAAAAAGAGAGAAATAATAATTATTATTATGGTATTTTAAAAAAAACTTGTAGGAACAATCAGAACGATTGTTGGGGGGGGGGAAGGGAAAGAGGGAAGACTGTGCAAAAACATTTTTCTTTTTTGTACCCCTGTGGGTTGCAGGCAGCTTCCCCTTGGTGGATGACAGCACTTGAGATGTCAGCATATCACACGTGCTTTTGAGAGAACAGCTCAGTAGGAAATGTGATGGGAAGGGTGCGCACGCATGCGTCTCTTGTCACACATGCAGGCCCACCGCTCTCAGCGTAGCTTAGCCAACTGCTGTCTTTCATGTCTGTCTTCGTAGCTTGGAATTGCTAGACTTGAGTCAGTTTCCTTAATGAGAACAATGAACTGCATATATATGCGCCGGCAGTAGTGACAACAGCTTGGCAAGATGAGCAAAGCTCCTGGTCTGGCAGTTCCAGCTAACGTTTCATCTTGCGTGCCATGTGCATGCCTTCTGGGCTTTTCGTGATGTTGGATTCCCTGGTTTTCACAGGGTGAAACGACACTCACGCAAATATTGATGCTAGGAATTGAGATACTCTTTTTCTTTACTTTAAAAAACAGAGAAAAAATCAGTTGACTTGCTGCCTCTCACACTTTCATGTGGTCGCATATATATCTCTATATATACTTTGAGGTTTAGCGTCCTCTTTCATATTTATTAGAGAACAATAATAATAATGTTTTAATTTAAGTTGATGTATTTGCAACATCAGTTTTTATGTTTAGAAACGTAACTATTTTGTTTAAGAGAACTGACATTTTATTTCTATCTTTTAGTGCAATAAGCCGTTGCAAAGGAGAAAATGTCCATTTTTTTTGCTGTGCCTGCTGAGCTGCAACAGCGCCACCACTAACTGTGGGGGAAATGGACATATCTGCACACTTAAAAGGACAAAGTTAGCCTTAATTTTGAAAGGAAAGTCTTGTAACAGGCAAGAATCCTTTTTTTAATTAAATCAAAAAGAGCAAACCTCTCATGCTGCTAGCAGTTTGCGAGCTTTAATACTGTCTAGTAAAGCAGGATGTTGACTCAGCAAAGGTTTTTTGCTCAGCTATGTGTTGGGGTTTTGAGTGCATGTTTTTTTTTTCCCAGCTAACAGAAGGGGTGTGCGTGTGTGTGTGTGTGTAGCACTGTCCAAATGAAACTGAGCAAATTCCTGAAGACAGCATGAATTTTTTAAAACAATTTTTGATCACGTAGGCTTTCCTTTTTGAAACTGAGCACTTCATTTCACTTTACAAATAAAGCTGTAGAGGGCTGGGATATGGTTTAATGAGTGAGATCACTGAAATGTGAATCGGATGAATGGGCCTCTCTTTGTTTTCATTCCACTTTCAAAAGCTGAAGCAAAGTATTTTATGAGATGTGGGAGGTGAACAATTTTTCACCCAGTAGCGGGGATTTGGGGGAAGGGTTTTGCACTTTGTAAACATGTGAACTGCATTTTGACTGCTTTGTTTGCACTGGTTTAATGGTATATATGCATAGATATGCAGATGGTCCATTTGGGCATTGTCAGTAGCCCAGCCCTACTGAAACCAGCCATTCTCCACATGAAAACTGCTTGATTGGTAGAAATAAGTTTCTTGTCTTTTGCCACCTTCATGCAACCCACTATATTTTCCAATTTACTGTATTTTAAGCTGAGAAATCTGAGCCTGTTTTGCTCCAACAGACACTCACCTTTGCTGTTCCTTCTCTCTCTCTCCATCTCTCCTCCTTTCCTACATGACACCAGAAAACTTAAGTACTGTATTTTGTAAGCTTTTTTGTGCAGGCTGCTGCTGCTGCTCACGTATTTGAGCACTCATGCCATCTAGCCAAGTTTACCCCAGTTCAAGCAAAATGGTACAGTGCATATTGTTAACCTCTTGGGGGCTAGAGTCAAAATGCACTTGGGATATTTAGGTTGGGGGGGAAGCAGCCTTTGCACTTAACCTTTGAGGGACTGCGGGGAGTTCAGTAGAGAGAACAGCCTGCTTGGGCCAGGGTGCAGCCCACAGACTCTTGACTTCACCTCATCTGTTCCTCATTCCCAGCCTGTGGTCAGCCTGACCTCCTGTGTTAGGGGTCTGGTCGGGGCACGTGGTAGACTTGTGGCAACGTTTACAAATATTGACATTCAGTTTCTTAATTTGAGTTTAAGGGCATTGTGTATTTTTGGGTGTGGGTGTGTGTGTCTCCCTTTCAAAGAAGGAAAAAACCTTTAGCTGTTTATAGCAAAATGCACTATATACCATGCAGATTTCCTGTCCTTCCCACACCCTTTTCAGGAACTGTGGCTTTGAAGCCTCTGTTCTCCTTTCTGCATGCACCTCCCTCATCGCATAACTGGTTTAAAATCTACCTAGGAAGCACCTTTTGGTTAGTACAAAGTGCTGTTGGTTTTCATGTGGAGAGAAACTGGTAATTTTTTTTTTTTTTTAAAACCACATCTCTCAATATATTTTAGTTTAGAAACTGTCTTTGTAAAGTGCCGATTAAGCATTCGTAATAGTAACTTGCAGGCATTGAGGGCCATACTTACGATACTGTAGCTGCTATATTTATTTTAAATAGAGGAGGACAATGACTGCACTAGAGATTGAGGGCAGCTGAGCAGAGATCTGGGCTCTGTGTGTGTGTGTGTGTGTGTGTGTGGAAGCTTTTTTTGTTCTTGATGTTCGGAGTTTTTTTTGCTTCAAGAGGAACTCTTTAACAGTGTGGTATACCGAAAGCGTGCTGTTACAACCAAGGTGATAAAATAGCCGGATATTTTCCTCCAGCTTTTAAAGAAGACTTAAGATATATTTTGATGTTTGCGGTGGAGGGGAGGGGCGGGAGGGTGGGAAAAATGAAATGGTACCTCATCTGTGGCAGTGTCCAGCATATTTTTTCCACAGGATTATATGGACTTTTATTTTTATACATGCTTTAAAGAGGTGTTCATGAACTTTTAACGTGCTTTCATGGCAGTCCTGAGTGCCGTGTGCACATTGCGCAGTCAGTTTGTACAGCCAGTACAGCTGCCTATTTGGCCCGAGTAGGGGGGGTCTCGCCTTGCCCGTCTTACTCCTCCAACTTGGCCTTGTTCTAATATGTATATTTCTGCTTCGGATGGTGGCTCCCACCCTATTCTACCGGCTCGTCCTGAGCCTCACATGTTCTTGCAAGTGCCACTGTTTTTTGTCTTTCCTCCCCCAGATGCTCTTGAGAGGTGCTTGGAATAGCCTAGAAGTCTTGTTCTGCAAGAGGATGGAGGCAGCATGTCTATAAGCTAAGAAAAGGTGCTCTGCCACTAGTGATGGCTTCTCCTTTGTGCGTGCCATAAGGCTTGCAATCTTACTGGGCACAATCCCCACTCATTTCAGTTTGGAACTTGTGTGGGCGGGAGTGGTTTTTTGCACCACTGTTAGGACTAGCAGGTCAGTCGTCGGAAAGGAAGTTGAGAATCGCATTGGCCAAGCTTGTTGGTCGATCAGCTGTCAAGGTGCACTATTAAGACCTCTGTCTTAAAGACTTGTACTGTGGAATTTCTCATCTATGGTGTGCGAGTGTAAATGTGCGATTGTGTTAAATTTAAAAAGCAGAAACACACCTCGGGAGTGTTAGATGAACAATGTTAAATGATAGCAAGGTCATTTCCCAAAGTCTCCCTTTTGAGATGCCTCTCAAGGCAGTTCCTTTCAAGACAGAATTCCTCGAGGTTGAAAGTCAAGCTGCTTCAGGATGTTCTTGTGATTTTGTTTTGTGTGATCCTGTGCAATTTTACCTTTAGGCATAAGGCATTGGGGATTTCTTAAATGCCTGTGTAACAGTCTTGTATTGCTTTGCTATTTGTTCTTTTTGACAATAGAGACAATTATTTTCCACGTTATTTGGATGAGGCACGCCACTGAGTGAAATCTTTTAGTGTTGTAAATTGATGGGAAAACTACTTTTCCAAGCCTGTGATTTATGCACCCAGTTCAGCCCCTAATTTATAAGTTACACTCCACACAGCACAATTCTATGCATGTTTTTGCTTGAGTAAATCCCCTTGAAGTTGGTAGGACTTGCCCCTGAGTGAGCATGTATAGCATTGCAGCCTTCCCTTTCCAAACTGAGCATTCAGAGTTGGGAGTGCTGTGGGGGCGAGAAGAATACTGTTTTTAATCAGCTTCCCCTTCCTCTCTTGTTCCCTTAAAGCCGAGGTTCCCAAACTTGCTAGTGACGTGACACGCTCCCTCTGCATGTGCTGGTCACAGAACTTGCAAGTAAGTGCCAATGACACATGTCATGATGACATCATTGGCACCCTTTGGGGTTCCTTGAAATTGGTGTCAAATACTTCAGGGCGGGGGAGGGGAACCCCAGTGAAACAACACACACCCCACAGAGTAGAGCCTCTGCTCCATGGTCTGTTGTGTTGCAATACTGCTACCGAGCAGCTTGGCCAGCCCATGTCCTACAACGTCCCTGGGAAACTGTTGAGTTGCACACTTTGGGGACGACTGCCTTAGAGGCATTTCGTACGTGCTCGTTGATCACTTGATAAATGTGGCACCAACTTAGGTTGCGCATGTTTGAAAAATGCTATTGTGGGTCAACCGCAGGGCTGAGCTTTCACCATCACCTCAAGCACGGTAGAGCTTCTCGGTAGAGACCATTCCTAATAGCTGTGATTTAGAGTTGCAAAAAATGTGTTTTACATTGAAGGGCAGGATACAAATTGCTAGATCAAGAATAGTGGCCTTTAAATGCCTGTGCATTTGTATGTAGATGCAGCATTCCCAGGTGTTAGAATTTCACGGCCAGAGATGTGAAATGGGTAGGTGCAAAGCCTTCAGTTCTGACAACCAGCAGATTTTATGAAATCTTGATTTTTCAGGTTCTTGATTTCCAAGGTCCCGTGTTTACGGTTTTGAATAGCCATTAAGGGCCAGGAGAATGGAGGAAAGAGTGGGAACAAGCATATGTTTTGAGGGACTTGTCTTTCTCGCCTTCTGTTTCCATATTTCGACTTGCGCCTGATTGCCTCCAGTAGGAGCTTAACCTGAAAGACCTCTTGAAAGCAAAGTTCTGCCTTCTAAAACGTGGAGAGACTGACTTAAAGCAAAACAGTCCTCAAAGTGCCTTTTTAGAAAATGGTGCTGTAGAATTTTGTTTCCAAAGTTATACATGGCTGGAAAAGTGTGGCACATTTTAGCATGCTTTCACTAAGTACTTAATAGTATTGCTTCTGATGTACTGTGTAGCTTTTTTCCTCCTGAGTTGGGACCAATATAACCAAGGACCATATTATAGAGAAGGAGTGGTAGTTAAGTGATTATTTAAATCCACTGTGTGGGTATGAGATACTTTTGGTATTACGGTTGAGTAGCCCAAGACTGTCTTTCAGCGCTGATTTTTTTTATTCAGAAGCCACGAACAATAACACTGGGGTAAGCAGCATAAAAGCTCTGAGTTTTTGTATATCTCCAGGTTGTTTGAATTCTGAAAGTCCTGGGTTTCACTTTAAATAAAAGGACTCGGCAAGAAGTCCTTCCATAGGAGGAAGGAAATTTTGGGATATGCCCTGTAGTTCTTAAAATACCGAACTTCTAGCCCTCGTGGTTATAAAGGTAGCTATTACCAGCCAGACTTTCTAGTGCTGAGCAAGCTGCCCATCCCGTTAGTGAAATCCCTGTTTTTAAAAAAAGGAAAAAAAGAATTCTTCAGCCAATGTCAACTTTTGTCTCTGCTGCCAGTCAGGAAAAGATGAATAAATTCTGTACATCAGTAGCAGCATGGATGCTACAGTAGTAATAACAGCAAAACTGTGGGGATGACACAATAAAATAACACTTCCCTGCGCATCCCTGCAAAAAAAAATTCCAATACTTCCAAAAAAATTCTTAATTTTGGTAAAAAACAAAAAACGTTTTTTAAGGAAAGCTGGATCCCTTCCTCGTTAGATCATTGGTCACTGTGTAGCGTCTATACACTTGTCTGTTTTGCCAGATAATTGGCTGTTCTTTTACTAATGAGTTTCTCGGGTCGCCTCTGTGCTATTTAGCTCTCATTAAAGTTGCTGCTTTACCAGTTGGGTAAAGCAATCTGCCGGTCAACCTACTAGGGCAAAGTGAAATGCAGTTCTAACAGACCTAGCTTTGAGGGTCCTGGAGTATGTTCGTTGCGAGTATAAATGCAGAGGAGACACACTCTTACATAGCAGTGCTATGTTGTAAGGGTCACAAGTGAACCAGCTGCCTGGTGAGCAGTCGGAAAATGCTTCAGTGTACCAAGGGGGAAAAATCCCATGTTGTTGGGCTGGGGCAGAGACCCACCCTCATTTTTCATGGCGCCACCTATTGTCAAGGGAAAGAATTGCCTGTATTGCCTCCCCAAATGTCAACATGCTTTGCTGCGCCCGAGACCATAGTGTTGCCTTCCCACACTTAGGGATGAATATTCCCAGCTCAGCTGCACTTTCCAGAAGATCAGCTTCTTCTTGGGACCACAAGCACTGTTTTGGCCTGCTGCCTGAATCCACACATGCATTTCCTGTTCACTTCTGTTTCTCCTTTTGAACTATCTCGCCAGAATGCATTGTATTAAGATTATTCCATACGCTCTGTCCCAACGGGGGCTCATGGTAATTCAGCTAATGTTCGTAGTGGGGCACAGAATGGTCATTCATTCTTGGCTTTCCAAATGGCCAACCTTAGCCGGATGTTAATAAGCACACTGGATATAGTTCTATATGAAATGTGCTGAAATGTTAATGACCATTAGCCATATCCAAAATGACACAAAACACTTGAACACACAGCTGTTGGAAGCTAGAGTAGTATTTTAACCCAACTGCAGGCATCTTTGTAAATGATGGTGGTGATGAACCATTAAAATAAATGGCCTCTGACAGAGGTGGAATCTTTGAATTCCTGTATGCGTAGCTGTGCTAAAATGTTAACCTAGTGGCAAAATTCCAATTTAACTTGCACTATGGCCCATCTCACCCCTTCATGCTTTCTCCCCTCCCCTCTGTCATTTTGAACCCAGGGAGTGGGAGGAGGGGATAGTGGAGACAGGCGGGCGGTCTCCACCAATCCACCACTTTGGGTGGTCAGAGGGGATTTGGGGTGGCTTATTTAGCTTGCTCATCAATCAGCGACACCTTTTAATCTGCAATCATAGAAATGTTTTGTTTTGTTTTAATGCTTTCCTGCCTCTGTGTCTTGATCAGGGCCACACCTTTTTGGCTTTTTACAGTGTGACAGTGTAAGATGCCCTAGGACCTTTCACCTTGTTTGTTGTCTGATGCCTGTGGTGGTTCCCCTTTTTGGATCAGGGCAACATAGAGAGAACGGCTGACACTCACATCCATGCCCCTATTGTAGCTGTTTAGCCAGTGAACTGTTGCATGTCTTGGAGCCTTCCTCCGTAGTCTCTTGAATCCGCGATGGTGTCCTCTTTGAATCCAATTTTGTGTCTTTTGTTTTAAATGTATGACAATTTCAGTGTGTATCGACTGAACTCAAGAAGCTGTTCTCCAGTAGTTCCAGTCAGGGTCAGTATGGCACATCTGGAAGCTTCTCACTCTCCGACAGGCAGGTCAGATGTCAGAAGACTTGCAGAGATGGGAGGGGCTCCTGGATCCGCCCAGTCTGGCCTAGCCTCTTGGCTAAGCAGGTCGCAATACTTTGTTGCTCCTGAAAACGTAGACCAGGATGTGTGTATTTGGTCTCTTTGCCCCCTTTTCCATTTGGAAATTGACAGGATTCCTTGTCTTTTTCCCCATTTGCTGTTGTGGTTCCATATTCTTGAACTTCTTAGGGGCTAAATCACTGCAACCATTTCTTGGGAATGTGCACAAATCCCCCTTCCCATCTAATCCCAGCCTACTATAGACCACCACAAGAGGAGTTTTTGCATGTTTAAACCAGGGTTTTGAGAGACTGGGATGCCCATTTGGAGGACCAGACAAATCTGATGGGTTGTAATGATCTGGCCAGGCTTCAGAGAAGCTGTGAATTATATGGACCTGTTGGGTTTAATTATAGTAACCAGGCTTGTGTGTTTATAAAACTGAAAATGCACTATAGACTTTAAGGATGCAATCTTAAAATGAGTTAGGCCGGCATAAGCTAAGCCAGCAAAATTTGACCAGCACAAGGGACACCGTAAAATGTTTGGCCCAGCACACTCTCCGAGAGAGGCCAGCACATTGATGTGAGCCATCCTCCCTGACTTCGAGAGTAATCCAAACACGCTTTATGGTGGCCCTTGTGCTGGCCAAACTTTGCTGGCTTAGTTTATGCCGGCCTAATTCCAGTTTAGGATTGCACTGTAAATGTTAAATGTAGCTGGTTTGAGTTTAAGAAAATCCAGGGGAAGGTTTTTTTTTTTTTTGCCCAGAAATAGGCAGCCACTGCTTGGAATTGACTCTTGGAAAGGCTCGTATCTGTCAAAAGCACTCCAAATTCAGCATCTTGCAGATGGGATGGGACAGCAGACTGTATCAACTGAGTTGCCTTTTTAAATGTAAAGCAAGAGATTAAATGCATCGTCTTTTTCCTTAGGAATGGGATCTACTGTCTGTTTCTGTGTGTGAGAGTTCTGCAGTAGTTTAAGGTGCCACCCTTAACAGATTTAAAGTGAATTGGAACAACCTTGTTGTTGAGTTCTTAAAGTGGAGAGGAAAGCGGAAAGAACCCTGGACCTGACAGAAATCAGAAGAGCCCTTTTGGGGTTGAGTCAATATTGGATGCACTGTTTCACTTGTTCAAACTCTGCTTTTCAGTTATGTGTATAACCTTGGGGGCCAGTGGCAAAGTGTGAATATCTTCCACCACTTTGGGAAGCAGGTACAGGGACATAGGGTCATAGGAAGCTGGCTTGCAATTGTCACATAGGTGATTGTCTGCACTGTGCAGGTCAGACCATTCACTGACCTCTTGCCACTCACACAACTCTGAATCGTGTGGTTGTCGGGTGAACTCGAGAAAAATGCACTTCCGCTGGGAAGGAAAGACTAGCTGGCTCAGTCCAGAGGTTCAGCAGGCCTCTTGTGGCCTGTGTTTCTCCTTTTGTGAAAGGTGTGGGGCATGTCCCTAAAAGCCATGATGTATACTGTTTCAAAGGGCAGGTGCTTGTGTGCGTATGCGCACGCTCAGAGGTGCTTGTGTTTTCACGTCCAGATTTGAGCCAATGCAAAGCTGGTGCAAGACTTCAAAAACCTCTCCCCCCAGCTGTAACTAGTTTTTCAACCAATCCAGTCGACTGGTGCTAATGGAGAACCTTGTGCCAATAGTTTCCCAGAACAGATGGTTCTCTAAAGCTACTTTCTTAAAGGTATTTTTATTCCAGGTTGGGTGCATGGGTGAATTCCTTACTGTGCAGGTACAGTGGTGACCGTCGTACCCTTGGAGCGACCTTTTAACCTCGCACAACTTTTTCCCCTTCCAGGAGCTAACTCTGTCAGCTGTCCTTGGAACTGGTGAGAGGGTGGGAGACAGCGGTAAAAAGAGTTAAGAAACTGCCATCTTATTTTTATAACTTCAAGGGTTATGGGGGGTGGTCATTTTTTGTTGTTGTTGTTGCAGCAAAAAAGGGTCTGAGTGCTAAGACCATGTCTACGAATGCTGAAATTGTCTGTAAGGTGCTCTAAGACTCCGTTGTTTTTCATTGCACTGTTCCTGAACCACTACCATGTTCGGACTTCAGCATCATTTGTTGTAGTGAAACGTTTTTAGAAAGCATTTCAGCTGCCCATGAAAAGCCCTTTAAAGAACACCACTTTATTTAAAGCTTGCTTGTCCATCTCTCGAGAATTAGCCCCGTCGTCTCAGCTGAGTTGATCTGATCCGCCTTTGCTCTTTTGTTTTGCCTATTTTGATGGATTTCGTTACAGTTTGCGGTTCCTTGGCACTGGCTGGACGCTCGGTTTGGTGGATTGGATCTTTTGTTTGGAGGAGGGGAAAGGCTGGGTTATGAGGACTTTGAAGAACGTGGTATAAATGAATGTTGTGAAACAGTGTAACGCAGGAAAGCTTTTGGTGTGGTGGGGGAAGTTGGATATCCAAAGACTGGAGAAGTGAGCATGGTGCAAGCAAGCACAGCTGGTGTCGTTGGTGACTCGGGAACCAACCGTCAGGTGTGGTGATGGGCCATGGGAGCAAGTGAGAGGATGTGGGACGGATCAACTCAGCTGATACTGTGACTGTGCTAATTTTGGGGAGGCGGTCAATCATGTTATAAATCTTGTGAAATTTCTGGGAGATGTTTAATATGCAACAAGTTTTCTTAAAGCTGCTTGTCAATGAATGGGAAGCCTGTCTTGTGGAAGCAGCATTCCAGCCAAGAGTCCATCTAGCGTTCCCTCGCCATCGGTGCTGAAGCAGATGTTTCTGGCGTAGCCCACAAGCAAGGGATGCAGGTGACCTTCCTCTGTTGGTCCCTAGCATCTGTTTCTGAGAGGCAGGCTGGCACACCTAAAACCCCTGCAAAAAATAATTTTATACTAGGTCATTCTATATGTTGAGCAGCGCTAACCTGCCTAGAAATCCCAGGCCTTCTGTTGATCAGAAGCCACTAGGCTTCATCACCACCCCGCCCCCAGTCCCTAAAGGGTTCAAGGTGCCTGCTTTATGATGTGGAATTAATACATTTACATTTGGGAAGCTTCCTGCATGGGGTGCTTCAGACATGCTGGATTGGATCCTAAGCACCCTGAGCAGAAGGCTAATAATTATTAATAAATATTTATATACCACTTTTCAGCCAAAAGTAGTTCACAAAGCAGTTTACATAGCAAAACCAATTTTAAAATGACTCCCCCAAAGGGCACACAAAGAGATGGAGAAAAGACACAAACCCTTGGAGAAGATGCCATGCTGGGGTAAAGAGGGACAGTAATTACATAATCAGTAACACGCTTGAGTTTGCACAAGAGTTCAGTACCTGTAACAGGTGAGCTCTACAGCAGATCTCATGTATCTGTTCGCTTAAGCAAGAAAGCTTATGGGTTTGATTTTCTTTTCATGTGCAATATTTAAGGAGGTGTTACCATAGTGATGTGCTTTCATTTTCTCAGTACATTATCTCAGTAACCTACCTCACAGTAAGTAACCTTACTCAGTAAGGTAGGTCAGCAGGATTCTCCCATGATGATCAGATGAATGAGGCTGAGAGAGAGGGGGGCTTGCCCAAGGCTTATCTAATGAGGCAAAATTGAATCAAATTGTTTCCTTGCAAGGTTACTGAGGTTGCTGCTTACATTCCCCCCCACCCCCCAAAAAAAAAATTGGGAGGAGTATGTGCATACTGCTTTGTTGTTTCTTGCAGCAAAGGTAAATACATATCTCCTCCATCTCTGTGCAAATGAGGCTTGGAGTGAGATCAGCTGCCAGGTTGCAAGAGCAGATGTTGGAAGCAATTCCGGCAGGACAAGAGGATTCAGTCTCGGATCTGAAAGTAGCTTGGGAGAGGGATTGCTGCTTCTGGTGTGTATCTTCCTATTGGTAGCCGCCTTGCAGGGTGTAAAAACTTACAAAATACGTTGGGTGAGATGCAGTATTGCAACGAAAAGGAGGTTGTGTGCCTGAGGCAATGAAGTACTGATTATATCTTGGGCACTTTATCTGGCCGTATCTGCTCCTCTACACTTTTGTCGAGAAAGTGTGGGTATCAAAAGCTTGTTCAGTGTGCTGCCTCCAGCACTGTTGCATCAAAAATAATGTTGCAGCCCGTAAATTCATGGTCAGGCAGCTAATGGGCCCAGGTTAGGTGAATCCAATTTCTTGTTAGAGGGAGGGCACCCAGTCCAGGATGTGGAAGGAGCTTTTTTGAACCCCACTGATAAAAGTGATAGCTTTTTTTCTTTGTTGGGGAGCAATTAAATAGATGCTTGACTGTGCCAGACATTAGCCTTCAGCTTGTCAAGAGCTGGGGGCTCATCTTCAAGAGCCCAGTGGGTTGGTGAGTAGCCACAGACTCTCTCTTTTTCTGCCTCCTGGCAGCCAGGCAGTGTGCCCTGCTACCCCAGACCAAGTGGCAGGACAGGTGGAGCAGAGATTTACATGGCGGCAGTGTGCACTCAGTTTGGAAAGGCAAAGGGAGAGGGGGGGGGAGTGAGGCATGGCAACAAATTGAGGGAATGTCATCATAGGCAGAGCAGGAGTTTGGTTGGGAGACGGAGAATCGGGGCTTGGCCAAAGCAGTAGCATAGCTAAGGGGGGTTCAGGGGTAGCAATTGCACTAGGAAGTAAACTGGGGGGGGCAGCAAGATGAGCTTGACCCTAGTGACCAAAATTGTGAAAACCTTGGTAAGTACAAATAATACAATGTTATATCATTGGAAAGGTAATGTAGTTCAGAATGCAATGAAACAAACTGCACTGAAATATCTGTATTTTATCAAATATTATGACCAATTAACCAGAAAACTTTATTCATTTACTTAATTAAATTTGATTTTGTCATGGGGGGGGTACAACATCTTATTTGACCCCAGGTATCAGATGCCTTCACTGGGCCAAAGCAAGCCCTCCAAAAGCAGCCAGGGTTTAGCTTGGCGATTTTCACCATTTTTCTCATGATACACTCACCTCTGTGGTCTTCTCTATGATCTTTGTCTCTTGTGATGTCACTTCCAGGAGACATGTCCAGATTCTGCAGCTCATGTCCAGGTTCTGCCTCAACTGTCAATAGTAATGAATTGTCTGCCCCTTTTCTCCACCTGCTCTGCCCTAGAACAGAGTTGCAGATCATGGAAAAGTTCTGTAGCAGTTTTCAACTGCTGTACTCCAAACTCCCATGGCACACCTGTGGACCTTTCGTGTGTTGCGGCATGCTGGCTGAAAAGAGCTTGACTCATCTAGGGCCCCTCACCTATTCTACAAACTGTAGGTCTGAGCCATGCAAAAAAATGGCGATGCAGGCACTGTTGTGACCCACCTGGGATTAGGTCCTGACCCACCTGTTGGACCTCTGGTGTAGGGAACTTGGTATGCCCTGGGGGAGAAAGGAAAAAGCTAATCTGACTTTGGTGCTGGGTTGGGGTGTCTGGATGTTGGCTTAAAAGTGTCATTCCATTCCGTACTCAGTTGTGATTTTGTTGTGAACATTTGCACTCCGGTGAGGATATGGGTTGAAGTGAAACTGTGCCTGGTTTGTTGGAGCACACATTTTTGAGGGAGGCTGAAGCATCATGCACCTCTGAGAATACTGGGACGGGAGGTCTGTGTGTTAGAAGACAACTTGGTTGAAATGTCATTGGGCTGGAGAGGGCTTATAGGTGGCTGCTCTAGTAGGCTCAGCCTTCCCCAATGGACATGGACAAAAATAAAGGATGCTCATCTTTGGTGGTGCACCACAAGTAGGCAGCTGAGCAGGTTTTCTGTTTTGTGGAGCATGTTGAACAGTGCACCTCAGTGCAGTTCCTCCTGGGTTCCTCCTCCTGATTCTCTCTGCATCAGTAGCATCGTTCTTTAGAGTGCAGGGGGTGGTGCATATCGGTGGGCTGCTATGGATTGCCCATGGCGAGAGACCAGTAGGGTAGGCAGAATTGCAGCAGTTTGGTGGTTTGGGGTATGGATGTGCTACTAATGGCAGTGTAATAAAATCACACAGGCACACTATGTGGGTCTCGCATGCTGCTTGGCCACATAGTGGAAACATGCGCACACACATTATGTATCAGCACGTAGTGGGAATACGGTGATCTGGGTCTATGAGCATTGGTCCCATGTTGCAGTGTTTGGGGTGGTCTGCACAAGGCTTTCCTGTGAGGAAGCCATTATCTGTTTAGAATGCACTGTAGGAGAGGGTGTGAGTAACTGCACTGAGAGAGAGTCCTTAGCAGTGTGATCCCATAGTGTTAATATTCAGTGTGAGTGCATAAATGTAAACTTAAGATCCTGTGTACCACCCTAACAATATTCCACCCACTGTGTAGTCCAGACTCTGTATGTGCTTCGAACTGCATCAGAGTGTTTGGCCACCAAAAGTAATGCACAGCAGAGTGGATTGGAGGTATCCTGTTGTCATTGCATGGAACACGGCATTGGTAATGTACTGCACTGTTGTATGGAACACTCTAGTGTCTAGGCACAGGCCAGGTATACAGGCGCCCCCCCCCTTATCCGTGGGGGCTCCATGACTCCCCCCTCCCGATACAAAAACCATGGATACTGGAAAACCCTCCATACAGTACAATACTCCACACCCGTTCCCTTAGTTTTTCTTCATTAGCAGTGGTAGCACACATTTTTTGCTTATGACCCCTTTCTTGCTTAATTGAGGAGTGCGATGTGTGGGCAGTCAGCCTGCACACTGGAGAGAGAAGACTAGCCACATGGTAACAGGGAGCAGGACAGTTCCCGTGGAGTGCGCAGGCTGCCTGCCTGCATGTCGCATTCCTCAGGTGAGCAGGAAACAGTCCCTGTGTTAAGCAAGACAATGTGCATTTCCACTGCTGTAAATGAAAAAATGAAGGTACTGGGCATCTCCTTGGGAACCACGGATAATTGAAACTGCAGATACAGGGGAGGGACAGCTGTGTCTGTGTTGTCCCAGAAATGTGCCCATGTTGCACTTCTGCCAACGGCCTTGGTTGTGAAACTAGACAGCTGTCCCCTGGAGTTCCTTGGAGTATTGCTAGTGTTGCAAGGAATGTAGGATGTTTACAATGTCTTTTCTCCCCCTCCTCTTTTTTTAAGCAAAAGCATCCTCCAGTTGAACTGACTTGTTGCTCCCGGGTTGCTTCCGTTGGCCTTCCAGCGGGTGGGCGGAAAGCGCTTTGGGAAAAGCCTTGACAATTTTTACTTTTTACACCTCCTTGACCGTGTGTGCCTCTTTGTATTGCAAATGTGAGCTGCAACTATTTGGGGGAGAGGGTGGGAGGAGGGTTGGTTTATATTTTAAAAAAAATTATATAGATATATATATATATTACAGATCTGTATTTCAGTATGTTTTTAAAATGTAACCCTTTATCCAGAAGCAATTTGTCCCCCTCTCTCCACCCCTTGCCCCTGCCAAGTAAAATACCCTTGCCAAAACCTCTTTAGCTACCTTGGAGTTCTCTTCCAGTTTGGTTCATATCAGCCTGTTGTAGTCGTCCGTCATCTTCATGTCAACTTCATCACATAATTGGTTGGCATTGTGGGATCTCTCGTGTTGCCTCTTGATGCACTCCATTCAGACAAAGCTCTTTGCGATGTGAAGGCCAGGTATTCTTGAGCTGGCTTTTAGTTTACGTTGGTTTTAGCGGCGTAGAGTCTATAGACTCCGGAGTATAGACTCTTCCCCCAGTCTGCTTAATTTGGTTCAGCAGTGGAAGTTAGCAAGCGTATCTCTAGTACTCAATTGAATGCAACCGGGCCAGATATTCTGCAGGAACGACCAAACCCCAACTGCCAAACATGGGTCAGAACATGTTCTCTTTTTATTCTAAATTTTCTCTAGCCAGTTTTTTCCAGTAAAGGGAGAGGGGAATGCTGGGAGTAATAAGGGCAATAGCTTATTTTAACAGGATTTAAATTACATGGACTTGCGATGTCGATGCGTGGCCTGGGCATGGATGGTTTTAGGAACAGTGGCCAACCTGTGGCATGAGTGCCAAGGGCAGAGGGGCACGTGGCAGGTGCAAGCAGGCTCATGGGTTTTGCCCATGCTCCTGGCTGCCTCTCCAGCATGCACCGCTACCGGTTTCAGGTTCAGTAGAGTACAAAACCACCCCAAGGCGTTGGGTAAGAGGTGGGCAGGGGCCTGGTTATGTTCGGTAGTGCCCATTCGAGTGGGAGGGTGGGGACTGGATGTATTCAGTAGTGCCCATTCGTGGTGCTCCTCCTTTGACTTGTGGTACTCTTGCCAAATTGGTTGGCCACCAGTGGTTTATAGAAGAACGTGACACACAATTGTCCACATGCAGTGGCATTCTGTGGCATTCTGTTGCCATCTCTTGAATACCCAGTTGGGTTATCCCATCACCATGAAATACCTGAAGGTACAGGTCAAGCCTGGGCAAGTCGTCCCTCTCCAGACTTGTCAGTCACAATATCTTTTGAAGTCAATGCATTGTGTTACAAAACATGTTTGTTGATTGAAGTTACACTTTTTGTCCTCGTCTAACATTGTGTTGCTTACAAGTCTGTAACTGTGCAAGATTCAGTCATGGAACTCCTGAGCCAAATCTGTCCCCAAAGTTGTTTTTCTGTGACAGGTTCCACTCCTTTGTGTCTTTCTTTGGTCCATTTTCTCTCTACTGGAAGGACTCTGTTGTGTTTTTTTTTAAGTAAAACAGTTTTATTTGTCCTAGTGTTGCTTTTGCTTCAGTTTGAAGTGTAACTTTCACTAATAACTGCAATAAATACGCTTTGCTCCAGAATTTGAACTTGTGTCCAAATGTTGATTTTGACATGCCTTTGGGTTAGGGAGACATACAGAAACCTGCAGGCCTAAAACGGTACTTCAGAGCTCAAAGCCACAACTTGTAGCTTTTGGGCTTTTGCCAAAACCTGGGTGCTGCTCCTTCACTTAAAGCAAAACCAAAAATAAGCTTCTAGCCCTCACTGTTGCAGACAGAAATATGGCTGCTTCTGTTCTTAGGCCCTTCTTACTCATATCCTGGTCAGTGAGGTTCACAGCCTCATTGGCTGCTTCTACATTGCTCAAGGAAGCATTTGAACCTTTGCTCGCATGGTGACGCTTCTGAAATGTGTATGTGATGGCTTCCCCTTCCTTTGCTCAGGTATTATCACAGAGTTGGATGGAATCTTTAAGGTCATTTAGCCCAACTCCCTGCCTGTAGACGGAAATCTTCCTAGAGCAACTCCAGCAGGTGCCTGTCAAGTTTCTGCTTGAAAATTCCCAGTAGGGAGAACCCACCCTGGGCAATCTGTTCTGCTGCTGAACCACCCTGACCATCAAGAATTTCTTCCTATTGTCCAGTTGGAACCTCCACTTTTGCAGTTTGTACCTGTTGGATCTAGTTCTTCTCTCATGGGCAGTTGAGAACTTGGTTCCACATGATAGCCCTTCAGGTCTTTGAAGAGCACTATCATCTCTCAGCTTCTCCAGGCTAAACACACCAGGTCCTCTCAACCTTTCCTCATTGGGCTTGTTCTCCAGGCCTCTGATCATCCTCATTGTTCTCTTCTGTTTATGTCAATTTACAAGGAATTTCAATCATGTCTGTAGTGTGTAGGGTTAGGCCAAGACCTCCTGAGATGATGCAGCAAAGCCTGCCTCTCTTGCCGAGCAGCACGCTAACTGTTGCTTACCGGATTTGAAAAGGAAGCTGGGAATAAAACAAAAGAGGAAGTGCGGAGGAGAATATAGTCATCTATAGGCCTCTCTGTTCCATTCCTCTCTTTGATTTCAGGAAGGGGAAGTAAGTGGCAGTGTTGGGCCTGGTCAACGGAGATGTAACTTGTGCAAAGTTGGCCCTGATGGAAGATGCAGTGCTTGGGTCTTGGGATACCCAGGCAGCCATGGATTCTGCTGCGTGCAACTGAATGAGGCTTGATTATCCATCTCTTGATCCCCAGTCACACAATTTGAGTTTCTTCAAGGGAAGTTAGTTCAAGCTGGAACATTCTGTTCTAGAAAAGTAACATTACACATCTTTCTTGAATTGCGGGGGGGGGGGGGGGAGTCGGACAGCTAGGATGTTACACGCAAGGATTTCACATTTTGATTTGAAGCCTAGAACGAAATGTACTGCTTGGTATTTGCTTTTCTGTTTGCCAAAGAGACTGTAGAGCCGTTCTATGGCTTCCTCATCTGGCTAGCTGGCGTTTACTATAAACCATGCACATCTTATCTGTGCTGTCATAGAAGGAGGGCTGCCCAAGACCACCTGGCACCTGAAGTGCCAAATGCTGCCCCCCCTTATCTGGTCATTTGACAACTTCCTTCCCCTGACATACGCTCCCTGGACTGGGAAAAGAAAACTGGTCCAGGAGGAGGGGAGAGTGCTGGGATTGGCGCACTAGATTTAGATTTACATCATCATCAACCTTTATTAGGCATATAGTCAATGTAGGAGGCATAAAGCACAATAGTATTAATAAATACAGACAAAAATATAATAAAACTGTACACAATACCATAAAATACAGGAGCACATTCAAACAGCGGTATAAATTGGTCTTTGCCAATCCACATCTAGATAATACAGCAGTAAGAAAACTTGACACTTGGCTTAAAACAGCCGCATTATTGGAGGCAAGGAGCCAGCGTACTGTGATATAGTCTTGGTTATGCTTTAAGTTACCCATAAGGGGGGTTATAAACTTGAGTCTGATATCCTCATAAAGAGGAGAATGAATTAAAATATGGACTAATGATTCAACTACCCCCATCGGACAAATACACTTTGAAGATAACGACGACTGTCGAGAGAATCTGGCCTCCAGTTCACAAGAAGGAAAGACATTCCATCGAGCCAATGAAAGGGCATGACAGTTTTTTGGATCGTGCAATAAGACCAAATATCTAGGACAACGACCTAAAGCAAGCGGTAAATGGAATTTAAGCAGGGAATTTATCCACTGCCTCATTAACCTCTTGCCTTTCGATATCCTTAAGCCTCTGAATGACAATTTGCTTTGACTTAGATTTACAGTCAATTCTCGTTATCCACTGGGGTTTGGCTCCTGAAGACACCAGCGGATACCGAATCAGCGGATAGTCATTGATCCTATGGGATCAATGGGGAAGCTTCCCAAAGCCATGTTAAAGCTCTCTGTGCCATTCGCAGCACCATTCAGAAGGTTCCTTCTGAACCCGCCTTCTGAAGAGCCATTCTGCAGCGAAAGCCTTCAAAATGGCGTGGATAACCTTCAAATTGGTTTTTGGCAAATGGGTTTTTGATGCCCCTGGTCACGGAAACTACGGACAGCCTAGACCAGACCACGAACAGAGCGAGGTAAGTGTCAGTCCTGCTCCCCACGGATAAGTGAATCCACAGGTAGCAAACCTGGATTGACCGTTTTCATTCAAGCCCGGGTGCAGAAACACACACACAGCAGACCGTTATCCAGTGGTGTCATCTAAATGATTTAAGAACAGGTACTCACTTTTGATTGGCACGTGTCGGGACCCGCCCACCGGAAGTGACGTCATAAGCCAGAAGTGATGTCGTGGCAGGAAGTGACATGAAAAAAGCCCTTTTTGAGGCCTCAGATGATTTTAAACTGACCCAACAGTTGCAACAGTATTCCACAGCACCCCCAGAACATGTTAAGGAGGCCTGGCATCATGTTAAAACCCCAGAGCAACTCATTTTTCAGTGGCAAGGAAAGGAAAGGCTCTGCTCGCTGCCTGCCTGCCTGGCTCTGAGAACATGCAGGCAACTCAAGCATGCAGGAAATTCAAACGTTGCAGAGGGCGGAGTTGATGAGAGGGCGGGCGAATGGGCGGGGCCAGCTGTAATCCTAGAAACCGGTACTCGCGTACCCCCGTGTACCCCCTGCATGACATCACTGCCATTATCCCTGAAATTTCGGCCAGCCAACTCCAAAAAGCCTATCCTGGTTCTCTGGCCAAATTCTGCCTGTTTCCCTTCCAGGTTTCTTAGCTGACTCTCAGCCTGGACCACCCCGTTCTGCCACTCTCTCCTACACTGCAGGCAACAATATCCTGCGTATTTTGCATTGCTGTCCTTTTATAGTGATCTCCGACTGCAGTTTTTATTGCACTTTCCCCCTGTTACTAAGGATTCTATAATTAAGCATGCAGCTTCTTATCTTGCTGCAATTATCCAGCGCCACCTGACCCTCCAAGACAGTTTTATGCTTCTAAGTTTTATGCTCAGACCCAAAACGTTTGTAAGTCTCTTGTTGATTTGTAGTGTGTGTAGTATTTATGCCAATAAAGGTCAAAGTAAGTACAGCAGGCAAGTGGGAGTTGAATTGCAGGCCACCATGACCCATAGTAATGTTTCTGGAAGATGGATGTTCAGGAATGTTACTCTGCTAGCATGTGAGATATGTATGAAATAAATTGCCTAACTTAAAACCCTTAGCAAGTCATGTGGCTGTTTGTGGCGGTGTGACTTGGTCTTCTGGAGACATTCCCAGCACAAGGGCTGAGAAGGAAAAGAACAAGCTGCAAAAAGACTGGCTGCGTAGTCCTAAGGGCTATGTCCCCACCACTCACAGTGCCCCATGTTAGCCCTACAAGGAAGGCGCCAATCCCAACATGGCAAAAAGGGAAAGGCCTCTTGTGATGCCACCACACATCACACAGCCCAGCAGGCAAGGGAGCCACGGCAGAGTGCACCTGAACACAGGCAGGAAAAATCTCCAGAGCTCTTGAACACGGGTTCAAATTCCCCTATGTCCCTCATGTACCCAAACTGCTAATACACATGTTTTTGCCTGCACAGCACGAACAGATTGTGGCCCCACATGGATGCTATGTACATTTGCGAAATGATGCACAAAGCCCTCAATGACATGACAAACCCCATCTAGTGAAGTTTGTCCCCTGGTTGGAATCCTGCACTCTGTATGCGAAGCAATGTCTTTGTCTCACCTTGCGTTCAGTGGGAGAGTGTTAACTGGCACTATCTCCGAGGAGTCAAAAATACAACCAGTTTATTAAAACAAAATAAAAGGAAAAAGGTTTAAGTGGCACAAGTGCCAAGAGCAGGCTGGTGAAAAATTCCTGGAAGGCCACAAGAAGCTTGACCAAGCTGGATGCAATAGCACAATGTGTCTCAAACTGTAGGTTGGGACTCAGCACACAACACTGATGACATTAGATAGAAGAATAAATTAAGTTCTTTCCGTCTGACCCCCAGTTTCAGCAATTAGCTGTCAATTAGCAACATCCTCAAAGTGTCTTGGCATCTTCCACAGAAAGGATGCTAGAAGGTTTTAACAATAGCCAATGGAGCTGACTCCTAGGTACGTGTGGATGGGATTGAAGCCTTTGGGATGTTTGGGGAATTTTTTTCAAACAGATCAACTAATTAGGATTAAGAAGATTCTTCTTTATTTTAAATAAACCTATACTTACTGTGACAACTTAATAAAAAGCCGAGACATCACCCTGCCAACAAAGGTTCGCATAGTCAAAGCTATAGTTTTCCCAGTAGCAATGTATGGCTGTGAGAGCTGGACCATAAGAAAGGCAGAGAGCCGAAGAATAGATGCTTTTGAATTATGGTGTTGGAGAAGACTCTTGAGAGTCTCCTGGACCGCAAGGAGATCCAATTGGGCAATCCTACAGGAAGTCAAGCTCAATTGCTCCCTGGAAGGACAAATCCTGAAGCTGAAGCTCCAATACTTTGGCCACCTCATGAGAAGAGAGGACTCTTTAGAAAAGACCCTCATGCTGGGAAAGATTGAAGGCAAAAGGAGAAGGGGGCGGCAGAGGATGAGATGGTTAGATAGTGTCACCGAAGCGATGAACATGAAATTGGGCAAACTCCGGAAGCTAGTGGAGGACAGGGAGGCCTGGCATGCTGTGGTCCATGGGGTCGCGAAGAGTCGGACATGACTTAGCAACTGAACAACAATACTTACTGTAAACCTTTAATTTACTTACTTGGTTGATTTGATTTTTGTCATACGGGTGTGCTAAACTTTTTCCTGCTTGATGATGACACTTCTGGCCCTGACATCACTTCCAGGCTAATGCCATCACTTCTGGTGAGTTCCGACAGATTGTCATTCTGAAAAGTGGGTCCCGGTGCTAAAAAGTTTGGGAACCATTGAAATAACTCATAATGCCCGGCAAGGAGAGCAGTACCCAACCTGCTGCTATACGAAGGAAGTTTGCAGGCTGGCTTACAGCGGAAAACGAAGCAAACAAAACCAATTCCCTCAATGCATCTAGCTTGAAATTGCTGGCTACTGGGACTGGATGGCTGTGTTTGTGTGAACAAACAGCTGGTTCTAATGGCAGACTGGCAAAATGCAGGGCTCCAGCTGTGTGTAGGAGCTTATATATTGCTTACATTTGATTATGTCATAAGGTCATCCAATTGGATGAGGGACACTCACCTGGCCACTAGACAGGTGAACTTGGCTGCCCCATCAGTGGATGCCTGCCCACCTCAGCAGGAGGGGCTGGCTGAGAACTACGGTCTCCCCCTGGTCCCAGATGTGATCAAGTCCACATCTTGCTCATGTGGTTTTTTGGGAAGGGTGTTTTGAACAGAAAACCTCAAAGGAGCATCCCAAGAGAAAGACCCCTGCCTCTAGGATGCAAGGCAAGTAATTTTTTTTTAGGGGGGGGGAGGCTACAGTGTCCCAAAGCCTTCCAAGGGGCTGTTGTTGTTCAGTTGCTAAGTCATGTCCGACTCTTCGCGACCCCCCTGGACCACAGCACGCCAGGCCTCCCTGTCCTCCGCTAGCTTCCGGAGTTTGCCCAATTTCATGTTCATCGCTTCGGTGACACTGTCTAACCATCTCATCCTCTGCCGCCCCCTTCTCCTTTTGCCTTCCATCTTTCCCAGCATGAGGGTCTTTTCTGAAGAGTCCTCTCTTCTCAGGAGGTGGCCAAAGTATTTGAGCTTCAGCTTCAGGATTTGTCCTTCTAGGGAGCAATCAGGCTGGACTTCCTGGAGGATGGACCGATTGGATCTCCTTGCAGTCCAGGGGACTCTCAAGAGTCTTCTCCAACACCATAACTCAAAAGCATCTATTCTTCGGTGCTCTGCCTTCCTTATGGTCCAGCTCTCACAGCCATACATTGCTACTGGGAAAACCATCGCTTTGACTGTGCGAATCTTTGTTGGCAGGGTGATGTCTCGGCTTTTTATTAAGTTATCTAGGTTCGCCATAGCTTTCCTCCCAAGAAGTAAATGTCTTACTCCCAAGAAGTAAACGTTACAAGGGGCTAGAAACCTCCAAAAACAAAGAAAAAACAAAGTGGGGAAGCAGGTCACTCCTCAGAGCTGTTCTGAAAGGAATTCGGAGGCAGCTTTCAGTGCAATTTTTTAACAAAATTGTTTCCAGCCATTCAAACTGTTGGCCTCCAAAATTCCCTGCTCCTCTCGCAGCCTCTGGCTTGACTGATGAGTTCCCATCGTCCTTTTTGTGCCTTCCCACAGCTGCTTCCTTTCCTTAGCATCTCCAGGGTTGCTATGGTTTCTCCCCTCCCGCCCATGTAAACAATTGCCAGAGGGTTCTGATTGGCTTTGAACAGACCTGGTTGCTTGGCAATGGCACTGAGCGTGCTTAGCAACCAGGCTGATAACATAAAACAGCTGCAGGAAGCAGAGGAGGATCGACTGGGGAACAGAGAGGGTAAGTCAGCAGAGCCCCTGAAATGATCTCAAGGCTTTCTCTCCCCCTGTTCAGGACTGCCCAAGGGGGCTTTTGCAGCATCTGTCTATAGAACTTTGCCTTTGTGACTTATGAGAAACGTTTTCCATCTTCTGTCCTACTTCCACGCACACGTAGTGCCGCCTTTGACCTGTGTTTAATCAGGGCTGGTATAAATCAGACATTTTGGTATTGGAGGAAGACAATCCAGATGTATTTGTGCGTGCTGGTCAGGACCGGCCTGTAGAATCTTAGCGATACCAATAAAAGTTGGTATAGGCTTTATAGCTCTGTGATAGAAAGGAAAGCAATCAAAACATGCACTTAAAACAGTCGGATGAGTTCATGGACCAAATGGATCACAGCACATCT
>JAJKFI010000108.1:1314839-1325951 GCA_029204185.1 Lerista edwardsae | reverse complement strand
GCGTTCCGGTCCGTTTCGCCGTCTTGACCGGAACGCAACGGGCGGGCTGCCGCTCACCCGTTCCTCCCGCCCAGCATTCCGGCTGCATGACGCCGCTGTCTTCAGAGCACCTAAAACAGTGATGGCAAACCTTTTGGGCTCAGTGTGTCAAAATTTTGGAAAATGCTTAACGTGACTCTGCTGATGTGTCAATCCCTCTCCCAAACGGAAGAGGAACAGTTCTTTATATTCATTTGCTTAAACAAAAAAATGCAGTCCGAATCATGCGTGGTGCTATGTATTCTATAAAAAAATCAAAAAATCAAGTAATTGCACACAATGAAAAATGAGCAAAATAAACTCAATTTTAGTCAGGTGTTGTTGAACGCTGGTGTGTCACCCCAAATGTTGTGGTGTGTCACCTTTGACGCACATGTCGTAGGTTCGCCATCGCTGACCTAAAACTTCACTTCCAGGTCTTTGGGGAAAGAATATGACTATTTTCGGCTTTCCAGAGGCATTCTGAGAGCTGGGCGCACCCTCTGTACACCCTTGGAGGGTCCAGCCTGTGCAAGCAGGGTTAGGAGGGTCGTCTGCTCAGAGGGGACCAGACGCTTGCCGCATCTGGCCAGCAGGCTGGGGCTTGGAGAGCTTTGGAGAGGCTCCTTCTCAGCACAGCTCCTCCTTTTTTGAACCCAGGGAGCATGAGAGGTACTGCAGAAGTGGAAGGGGCAGGCAGGCGGAGAGAGGTGGGTGCCCATGCCAGGTAGTGACTTGCAGAGGGAACCTCAGTCTAGAAAAAAAGCATCTGGGGAGGACATGATCGAGCCGCATAAAATTATGCGGAGGATGGATGGAGGGATGTTCCCTTTCCCTCTCACACCGCATCAGAACCAGGGGGCATCTGCTAGAATTGAACGTTGGGAGAGAGAGAAAATGGAATTATTTTATTTACCCAGTATGTAATTAATCTGTGGAACTCCTTGCCACAGGATATGGTGATGGCGTCTGGCCTGGATGCCTTTAAAAGGGGATTAAATTCCCCCCCCAGGCCTCTCTGAAAGCAGCTGCCTTGTTCCCACTTCTTAAGGCAGCTGCGTTCAGAGTGGCCCGAACTGTGCCGAGACTGTCTGCGAGCTCACAGCCAATTTTGGCACGTGTCTGGACTGCCCTGCCCGGAGGGCAGCCACCTTCCTCCCCTGGCACCGTAACAGCAGAAGTAATTGCGGTGATGTGATGACGTCACCGCAGTTACTTCCAGCCGAGGGGGTGGCTAAGTTTGCCTTGCCCCAAGGTCGGGGTAGTGGTGTTGGTGGCCAGGATCCCCACTGATGTGAAGTCAGCCTGTGCAAAGGGCAGGACAGGATTGTGCCCAGACACTGAAGCGGTGGCCTTGAGGTTGTGAGGAAGGGGGCAGCCCCCCGCCCTTTCTGAAAGCGAGCGTCTCTCTCTTTCCTGTCCAGACAAAATGGGACGAACACGACAACCGCACCCGCCTGAACGAGCGCATCGACTGTGTCAACCGATGGAAGGAGGCCCTGGACAAATGCCTCACGGACATCGACACGGAGATCAGTGCCTTGACCCTGGTACGTGGGGGGGGGGGGGCTCGGAGGGCGATCGGCACAGTGTCTGCAAGCACCAGCAACACCAGCGCCCACCTGAGCCAGAGTCCAGCACGGGGTCATCTTATTAGCATTGCACAGTCATCTTGTCTTTGACTGGATTCTGTGTATATCAACCAACTGAGTCCTACCTGAGGATCTGGGATAGGCAGCTATTTGTGTGTGGGGTGGTGGTGGTGGTGTGCTACAAATAGCGTCATAATATATACGCTGTTCCTAATAATTGCAGCCTTCTTTAATTGACAGAAGCTCATCCTGACGGTATTCAAATACTTTTCCAAAAGTTTCAGGATAGCACCCAAGGCCCCTGGGACACTTGGCTTCTCGTGCTGGGCAGCCCAATTCTCACATGCCTTGGAGCAGGCAGGCAGGCAGGCAGGCAGGCTCCCCTGAGCTGCATCCTATGTGGGGCAGGCACAGTGGTGGGATTCAAAGGAATTAACAACCGGTTCTCTGACGTCATAGCTGGAGCCAAAAAAAACCCCGAAGCCAGCCGAGGTAAGTGAGTGGGCGGGGCCCGGCCATTTAACAACAGGTTCTATAGAACCTGGGCGAACCCCCTGAATCCCACCACTGGGCAGGCAGCAGCTGGAGCTCACCATGGGGCAAGGGGCATTTGTCCCCTTATCCCAGTGTAAACTCCAGGCAGGGATTTTCATTCATTTCATTTATCATTTATTACGGTCGAAGACCAGAAAACAACCAACAAAACAAAACAGAGAAATAAAACAAATAACAAATGACTACAACCTAAAATAATAACTACATCAAATCACACTGTTAATAAAACTAGGGAAACAGTGAATTTAAAACTAGATCTCAGAATTGTTATACATGTAAAAAGAAAACTACTACAAGATATTTAAAAAGCATATGGGCTTAATATTCCTTTTCTTGAGCCACCAAGCCTTTACGGATTTTGCCTGCAGCCACAAGAAAGCTGGCGCATTGTTTTGTTACTTGTTTGTTGCTCCCTAGTAATAGCATTTTGGTCATATCCCTCCCTTCTACTCTCATCATATTCTTAACAAGAGGGAAAATGAATTTTTCTCGAATTCCTAAATAAAATGAACAGCGCAAGAGGACGTGTTCTGAGGATTCTATCTCTCCCAATCCACAGGAGCGAAGTCTTTCATTAAAAGGAATTCTCCTAAACTTTCCCTCGAGCACAGCTGAGGGAAGATACCCCCATCTCGCCAGAAAAAACGCCCTCCTGTGTTGCGGAATTTCTAGTGTCGACAAATATATTGAGCGCTTTGTTCTATATTTGTTGTCTTCAGTGGAGAGGAAGTTGGGACATTGGTTAAGGTCATTCAGGCAGGGATTTTGTGAAATCTCTGGCGCAAATCCAAGCACCCAGATTAGGCCCACCCAGCCCAGGGACGGGGGTTAGGATCCGGCCTAACAGTGCTCCAGCCCTCTCCCTAGGCTAGCCCCAGTGGTGAAATTCAGCCAGTTCTCACCTATTCTGCAGAACCGGTTGCTAATTTTAGATTGGGAGAGGGAAGAAAGGCAGCGGATGGCCCTGAAGGCCGCCCTGAAGGACACGGAACCGGTTGTTAATTTATTTGAATCCCACCACTGGCTAGCCCCCTCCCCCCCGCCCAGCTGATGATCACACTGTGAGGGAAAACATCTAAAATGAAGGGTTCCGTGAGCTTCTCATGGAACATTAATTGTAAAAATTTTCTTTAAAAATGGGTTTTTGTAACAGACTGCTGATATGAACTGCCTTGTGTCCATAAGTCTCTCACTCATTGTGAGTGAGAAAGCTAGTATATAAATATTGAATGACAACGACAAAACAACACAGAGAACACACATTTTGCTTTCTTAAAAGATAGACCCTGGGTAAATTTGTGGTGTTGATTCCAAAAATGGCATTAGATTTGCCCTACCCCGAATGTTTCAGCAGCTTCCTCGTGAGAAGGCCTATGCCTTGGCTGATTCATGAGGCAGATTCTTGAAACGTTCACTAAGGAGGCTATGCCCTATTTCTAAAACAGGACGCAATCGTGCAAAACTGATGCTATTTTTGGAATCAGCCCCCCAAAGTAATATAAAACCACCGTAAATGTTGAGAAACGGCTTTCTGACTCTCAAATTTGCAGGCCTGTGTAATAATACTGGTATGCTGCTTTTCAACAAAAAGTAGTTCACAAAGTGGTTTGCAGAGCAAAATAAATCAATAAATGGTTCCCTGCCCTCAAAGCACTTACAGTATAAATAGAGATGCAGAAGAGACGCCAGTAACAGCCATTGCAAAAGAAGCCTTGCTGGCAACTTGCTAGCATTGACACCTTGCTACCGTACAAGCACCACTATAACTGGTGCAACTTTGCCCAGGTAGCAGAGATTCCACTGAAAGTGCAGAAAATTCCCAGAACTCATGTGCAGAATTTCCTAAGACACTCAGCTTTCATCCCCACCCATGCCAAATTCTCAAGTTTCTAGCCCCCTTTTTTATGCAGAAGAGGCCAATACCGTTTGACTTTTCCCAGGCCAGGGGCTTAGTAAGTCTTTCACTGGTTAAGAGCGCAATCATAACCTGAAGTTAGGCCGGCCCAGTTAGGCCAGCAAAGTTTGGTCAGCACAAGGGACACCGTAAAGAATGTTTGGACCACTCTCAGAGTCAGAGAGGCCAGCACAAAGACGTGAGCCATCCCCCCTGACTCCGAGAGTGGTCCTAATGCGCTTTACAATGTCCCTTGTGCCAGCCAAACTTTTCTGGACTAACTGTGCTGGCCTCACTCCAAGTTAGGATTGTGCCCTAAATGTGTGTGTGTGGGAGGGAGGGCACTTCAACACTGCATCACTCGCTTGCCCTTTTCATGACCAGTAGAACAAATTATGCAAACTGAGGAGTCCAACCCTTGGTGCCCCCAGAAAGGCTGGCAGGAGAGGAGAACAAATTCCATCAATCCTCCAGGAAGGCCAGCCTGATTGCTCCCTGGAAGGACAAATCCTGAAGCTGAAGCTCAAACACTTTGGCCACCTCATGAGAAGAGAGGACTCTTTAGGGAAGACCCTCCTGCTGGGAAAGATGGAAGGCCAAAGGAGAAGGGGGCGGCAGAGGATGAGATGGTTAGAGAGTGTCACCGAAGCAATGAACATGAAATTGGGCGAACTCAGGAAGCTAGTGGAGGACAGGGAGGCCTGGCGTGCCGTGGTCCAGGGGGTCGCGAAGAGTCGGACACGACTTAGTGACTGAACAACAACAACAATGCTGGCCAGACTGTTGAAAAGTCCTGCTGTATTCAGTTAAGCTGGCCCAGTTAGGCCAGCAAAGTTTGGCCGGCACAAGGAACACCGTGAAGCATGTTTGGACCACTGTCGGAGTCAGAAAGGTCAGCACACAGATATGCGCCATCCTCCCTGACTCCGAAAATAGTCCAGAGTAGTCCAGACATACTTTACGGTGGCCCTTGTGCCAACCAAACTTTGCTGGCCTAATGTTTGCCAGCCTAACTCCAGGTTAGGATTGCGCTTGGTGGGATAGTGGTCAGTGCTGTAGCGCCGAAGAATAGATGCTTTCGAATTATGGTGTTGGAGAAGACTCTTGAGAGTCCCCTGGACTGCAAGGAGGTCCAATCGGTCCATCCTGCAGGAAGTCAAGCCTGATTGCTCCCTGGAAGGACAAATCCTGAAGCTGAAGCTCCAATACTTTGGCCACCTCATGAGAAGAGAGGACTCTTTAGAAAAGACCCTCACTCTGGGAAAGATGGAAGGCAAAAGGAGAAGGGGGCGGCAGAGGAGGAGATGGTTCGAGAGTGTCACCGAAGCGATGAACATGAAATTGGGCGAACTCCGGAAGCTAGTGGAGGACAGGGAGGCCTGGCATGCTGTGGTCCAGGGGGTCGCGAAGAGTCGGACACGACTTGGCGGCTGAGCAACAACCCCATTCTGCCTTTCAGATGAAGGAGGCCGCGGAGCGTGCGCTCCAGGCGAAGAACCTGCCGCTGGACGTGGCTATTGAGTGTCTCACCCTCCGGGAGAGCCGCCGGGGCATCGAGGTAGTGAAGGACCCCGCCGAGGAGGAGCTGCACAAGGAGGTGGAGGTGATCGACCTGGTCAGGAAGGACCTGCAGCAAAAAATCGACGAGGCCTTTGAGCAGCTGTGGTGAGCCCTGGAGGGTCTTGGCACTGGAGGGGAGGAGGCGTGCCTGAGGTCACAAGCCGGGTTGTGGGGTTGCACAGGGTGGGACTCTCCTTGTCCTGAAAGGCTGCACAGGGTGGTCTGCAGCACCTAACCTCCCACAGTGGCCAACCAGATACTTCTAGGTGACCCGCCTGCAGGAAATGAAGACGGAGCCCCCTCCAAGGGCTTCTGTCCCCTGCAACCCATTTTTGGAGGCTTCCTCCTTCTGAAATGGGAGTTGGGCATCATGGCCATCATGTCTGGGAGCCGTGGATAAATCTGTCCTCTGTGAGTTTGTCCGATCCCCTTCTAGAGCCTTCTATGGTGGCTGCCCATCTCCACATGCTGGTGACAGGCCCTTGGTCCACCGAGCTCAGTTTTATCTATACAGTACGTTTATTTTATTACAATATTTACATACTGCCTTTCTCATAGACTTAGGGTGCAAGCCTAACCTGGCGTTAGACTGGCACAGTTAAGCCTGCAAAGTTTGGCTGGCACAAGGGCCACCTTAAAGTATGTTTGGACCACTCCTGGAATCAGAGAGGCCGGCACAGAGACGTGCACCATCCTCCCTGACTCCGAGAGTGGTCCAAACAGCTTTATAGTGGCCCTTGTGCCGGCCTAACTCCAGGTTAGGATTGCACCCTCAGGCTTGACTAAGGATGGTTCACACGCATGCACCCATGCGCACGCACGCACACAAGTACGTCTGTCAAATCTGCTTGGGACAACAGTAGGGGCTAAGCAAATCTGTCCTGGATCTGATCAGCAATGGCTCTGAAAATGGGTTAAGGTGCCAGGAGAACTTGAATGAGCCAACTGGAAAATTTGAGCATCCTGTCTGTAAGGGTGGAGAGATTATTTGAACATCAGCTATTTCTCAGGGTATTTCTTACTACACTCAGCCATTCACGAAGGCCCAGTTCTATCCAATTGCCTTATGCCGGTGCTGCGCCAAAGGAAGGCACAAACATTCCCTTAGTGGAGGAGGTCTTCATGATGGCTTCCTCTCCACAGGATGCCGCACACACCCCACTTCTAGAGCTGCATCAGTGCTAGAAAGTTGGATAAGGTTGAGCCCTAAGCCAAGTTGAGAGGGGGATGTTTTGACTCTTTGTTTCCATTGCCCAAAAAGGAAGAGCAGGAGACTATTAGCCTCAAGTTGTAAAATTGGTCTTAATTTTTAAATTATTCCTGATCTCAGCCTCCTGCAGGAAGTCCGCCAGCAGCTGAATATGGACCACCGACAGAAGATGGAAGCCCTGGAGATTGACCGGACCTGCGTTTCGCTCAATGTTAATTCGCCCAACATTTCTTACAAGGTCAACCCTACCCGGGTACCAATTGGGTAAGGGGCTCCACCTTGTGCATCCAGAGACCCTGCCTCTCCCTCCCTGCCAGCCTTCTCAAGGGAGAGAGGAAGAGGAGGGGTGTGTGGGCAGAGGGAGCCATCATCCGAAATGGCAGCTCTTGTGTGGGTGACTGTGTACCCAGTGGTGTCATTCTATAATGAAGTACCGGAACGCAGGCGGGACTTACCCCTTGATTGACAGGGGCCCCGTGACGCGTCGCCGCCTGCTGTTCCGCCGCGGAGGGCTTCTTCCGGGTGGCGCGCCCCTCCGCGGCTCTCCGCAGCACCCAGCGCGCCACCCAGGCAAGCGGGCACCCCCTCCGAAGCCAGGGGTGCCCGTGCGGGGCTCGGAACGGTGGCGACGCGTCAGACCCGTGCAGCCAATCACGCGGTAAGTCCCACCCACCGTTCCGTTAGTTCATTATAGAATGACACCACTGTGTGTACCCCCTGCAAGGCCCCTTGCTGCCTGCTCAGCTCCAGGCCACCTTCTGCACCACTTGAACAAAAGGGTCACAGGGCAGCAGCTACCGCGCTGGGTACTGAGCCACCGTGCCTTGCTCTATGCCCGCTGGCTTCCTCGGTAGGCACAAGGCATGCTGGGGCTCTATCCAGCAAGGTGACTATCCATGTTGGACCGTGCAAAAGATTGTGGAGAGCCAAGTGGGTGGCTTGGGTGGGGGCTGCATGAAAGGACAGGCTGGAAGTGAAGGGTGGGGCTGGCCACCTGGTGCACTGGGTGGCACTAAATCCTAGTGATTCCACTGGAACTACCACTGTAAAAGGTGTTCCTTAGACCAGTTAGCAGGGGACAAGTTTCAGCCTATTCCTGTTATTCACAAGGGCTAAAAGGTTTCCCCACGACCGAATGGTCTAGTCGTGACCGACTGTAGGGGGCAGTGCTCATCTCCGTTTCTAAGCCTGTAGAGCCAGCGTTTTGTCCGAGGACAAGCTTCCGTGGTCATGTGACTGGCAGGACTTTATGCCAAAGTGCACACCGTTAACGTTCCCACCAAAGAACACCGTTACGTTCCCACCAAAGTGGCACCTAGTTATCTACTGGCATTTTTATGTGCTTTCAAACTGCTAGGTTGGCAGGAGCTGGGACAAGCGACGGGAGCTCACTCCGTTGCATGGTCTTGAACTACCAACCTTCCAGGCAGCAAGCTCAACTGCTCAGCGGTTTAACTCACAGCGCCACCACGTCCCACTCACAAGGGTTAGGTTCCTGGAAATCCGCACGGATATTGAATGCACAGATAAAGAACCATTTATACTTTGGGATCAGTGGTGTTAGGTGCAAGGGCTCCCTTACCAGCCACTAGAAGACCCTTTAAGAGGGTTGATTGGTCTGAACCAGCAGGAAGTGCCAAAAGGTCTTTGAATGCTGCAGAGACCTTCCAGAGGCTGCAAGGACCTTCACAACGGCGCCCATGACCAATGTGGACCCCTTTAAACTAGCCAGCAGAAGCTTCCCCTGGCCATTTTAAGGGGTCTGGGCTGGTCAAAGCGTCATTCTGAAGGACACTGTAGCCTCCCGAAGGTCTCTGCATAGCGGATGATGGAGAGGGAATGGGAACAGAGGCATGGATAATGAGGTCGCAATTCTGCCCCTCGTGGCTAAGCCGATTGGCGTGATTGTACGCGTTCCCCCACTTTTCTGTATTCTTGTAGGCGATTTGAGTCTTTCTGTGCGCCCTGCCCTGGGCTTGCCAAGGTGCAAGCCCACGATCACCTTGCCAAGGTGGTGCCATTCCTGGAACTCCCTGCAGTGAAATGTAAAATGAACTGGCGGCACTTGGAGAGTCAGTAGGAGTGCTCTGGTCCAGCTTCCAAACCACGCGGTTCTGCTCTCCCTTCTCAAATCCTGGAGGTGGGAGAGGAGGAGGAGGAGGAGGAGGAATAGCAGAAGCAGGTGCCTCGGTTGGCCTCATGCAAATGCCTGCCCTGCCTGAACCCCTGGAGTGTTCCTGAAGCAGTGGTGTCACTGTGTGTGTGTGTGCGCAAGGGATACGATTTGCATCGAGGCACCATTGGAAGGGTCTGCAGGTCCAGGTCTACCAGTCTGTGGAGGTCAGGTCTCCTGGTCTCAGCCCGGCTCTCTCTGCCTTCTGCTCTCCACGAGGCCAGGCCTACCCAATGGGAAGGTGGGAGTGCCAGTCAGGGCGATTGGGGGGGTACCAGAGCTCTGGGTAAAGACACAGCCCATAGGGATGATACTCTGCATTCCTGCACTTGGTGACACCAACCCTAGTGATGCTGCTGCCCTGAAGCTTCGGAAATCATGGCTGCAATCCATGAGACAGAGACAGAGTGACCATGTGGTTTTGAACTCAAAACTCCTTCCAAATGACCAATCTAGTGGTTCTTCTGGCTCCGGTAGATCTCTCAGTCCAGAGGAATGGGACCAGTACAGCCAGTACAACAAAGATCGAGCCGAGGCAGAGCTGAAAGCAGCTGCGGATCTGCGGGAAGCCATGGCACTCACCATTGCCCAGGCAAGTGACTCCAGTTTCTGCCGACTCATAGGAATTCATCTGGGTCTTTGAAATTGCTGAGCGCATGGAATGGGGTCCTGTGCTGGCTTCCCTAGTTAAGGTGGTTCCCTCCTTCAGTGTATTACCACTAGAAAGCCTAAATATTACGCTAGCTGGAAAATGGACACTATTTGTCCTGTCAGTGTGAATTTTGGCCTGGAGAAGCTACTCAGCAAAGGGCATAATATGTCTGGCTTCAGGTCCTCAAGAGAGTAAATGAACCAACTCACAGCCTCTTCTCTCCCCCTTCCACCTGGCAATGCAAACTGCAGGTTCTAGGTCTCAGTGAGTTGGTAACTCCTCTATCTGGGCTGTACCACTTCAGATGGCAAGTGGGGAGTTTACATCAGGGCTGGTCCAAGATCTCTTGGCATTGAAACAACGTACCAGATGCTGTGGCCAGTCTCCCACTCTACCCTCCTGCCTGGAGTTCATGGCTGTGCAATCGCTGCAGTCCAAGAATGCCAGTTTGCATTCCAGGAGAGTCATTGGACTATGACATAATTATTGCACTTCTTGCATGATGATGTCACGTCCAGCTATGACTTCACTTCCAGTGGGTCCTGGCATGAGTGCCATTCTAAAAAGTGGGTCCTGGTCTAAAAGGTTTGAGGACCACTGTGTTAAACTTCTAAAAAGTGTGATTCAGTTTATGGCCATCAAACCTGAAGATCTTTTTGGGTAGAAAAGGCTTTTTGAAATAAATTATAATGATAAATTATAATCGCATTTAAAGTGTACTTGGTATCTACAAGGTAGGTGATATAGGTGGCACAGTGTCAAGCCATTACCCCTGCACCCCCCATTAAATAATAAAAACCAAATAAAATGTTTTTATATTTTTGAAGATTTGGGTGTTGGTGGTGTTTTGCTTTTGTTTACAAAAATAATAAGTGGAGAAAGCGGTGTAAAGTGTCTTAATTTAGGACCATTTTCACCCACGTCCTACTAATCATGAGATGCCTCTCAATGTTTTGAACACTCTGGAAAACTGTTTCCAATCTTAACCTCTTAACATGCATTTCTCCCTACCCCTCTAGACCGACAACGAGCTGGAAGCTCAGCGCGTGGCCACTGAGTTTGCCTTCCGGAAGAGGATGCACGAAATAGAAAGAGCCCTGGATGAGTTGCGGTGGCAAGAGAAGAACGTTAGTCTCTGACTAGATGTGCACGTACCTACCGTATTTCCCCAAGTATAAGGCACACCAAAGTATAAGACGCACCTTAATTTTGGGGCCAGAAATTTGAAAAATACATTTTTGGGGCTGGCTGCTCTTTAAGGCAAGCGGGAGCACAGAGAACGGCGGGAGGCCGGCGGCTCTTTAAGGCAAGCGGGAGCACGGAGAACGCAGCGCTGCCTGGCACACCCCTTGAATAAGACGCACCCAATTTTTAGCCCCTGGTTTTTTGGGGAAAAGGTGCATCTTATACTTGGGGAAATACGGTAATCAGTGTCCATTGGGGGCTGAGGCTCTTCCA
>JAJKFI010000108.1:1280027-1299173 GCA_029204185.1 Lerista edwardsae | reverse complement strand
TGTGTGTGTGTGTGTGTGTGTGTGTGTGTGTGTGTGTGTGTGTGTGTATATAGGGCATCTCATATATATAGGGCATCTCAAGAAAACATACCCACATGTTATGGTGTCAAACCTACTGTGCTCTGCGAACATAGGCAGGCTGATCACTTTTGCAGTCAAAGATGATGGTGTAGAAGCCTTCGTCACACAACTAGAAACTCTCAAAAGCCTACTTTAAGTGCTTTCTTCATTTGCAACCATCGCAGCACCACGAAGACAGAATTTCCCCCTCCCTCCCAAGCACAGTTGGCTCCTTTACAGTCTGACAATGTGCAAAGATCCTCTTAAGGTGCAATCCTAACCTGGAGATAAGGCCGGTGCACTTAGGCCAGTAAAGTCTGGCCGGCACAAGAGACACAGTAAAGTATGTTTGGACCACAGTAAAGTATGTTTGGACCATACAGACATGCGCCATCCTCCCTGACTCCGAGAGTGGTCCAAATGAACTTTACAGTGGCCCTTGTGCTGGCCAAACTTTGCTGGCCTAACTGTGCCAGCCTACCTCCAGGTCAGGATTACGATATTAATTTGCTGATCTTCTCCAAGTCCTTCTTTATCAAACTTTGAGTGCTGTTGTTTTTTCTTTGCCAACGTGAAGTTCAGGGCGCAATCCTAACATGGAATTAGGCTGGCACAAGTCACTTGTGCTGGTCCAAGGGTGTCACAAACACATTGCAAAGCACATCTGAATTACTCTTGGAGTCAGGGAGGATGGCGCACATCCAGGTTAGGATTGTGCCCTTAATCAATCAATCAAATCAATTCACTCGCTCACCTTTCTATACCTGCCTTACTCCCAGGAGCTCAGGGTGGTACATGTGGTTTCTCCCCTCCTTTTGTCCTCACAACAAACATGTGAAGTAGGTGAGGAAGAAAGAGAGTGACGAACCCAGGTGTCACCCAGGAAGCAGGGATTTGAACCTGGATCCTCCAGGTCTCAGTCCAACTCCTGAACCATGACACCATCCTGGCTCTTTAGATAATACAGGTGGGCCCACATTATCTGTGGGCTTGACATCGGTGGAGAATGGATGAGCTCCGGTCGGGTTCGGAGTGTTTTCTGAAGAAGTCTCTGTGGGCTACAGAACGGTCTTTTAGGTGCTTGGCTCCAGCTGGGTTCGGAGAGTGGGGGTGGGCCCCAAATTCCACAGGTTTGACTACCTATGGAGTTCTGTATCTGTGGGGGCTCTGGGAATGGAACCCCTGTGGATAATGAGGCCCCACAGAATGTTAATAATTGCAAGCTGCCTTGAACACCTCTATCAGGAGAAAAAGATGGGATTCAAATCTATATATATAAAGAAGAGCGTATGTGTGTATGTATGTGTGTATGTATGTTCCACATAGGCTCCGCAACGCCTGGACCAACTGGCGCCAAACTCGGCACGTGGGCGCCTTGGCCCCCCGAGACCGCCGCTGCACAGTTTTGGAACGGCTCACACCCCCACGGGCAGGGGTAAAAGCGAATTTGTGGTTCTTTATGGGTGGCTATGGGCTGAGCCCAGGCAGTGATGTCATTCAGGGGGAACGGACCAGAATGGGCATTCCGAATCCTAACGGGCTCTGTGGCTGGTTCTGGGTTCCCGACAAGTGCCAATCAAAAGTGAGTTCCTGTTCCTAAATCATTTGAATGACACCACTGGCTGAGCCACTGCATTCTGAGGCTCTGATGATGTCATGATGAGATGCAAAGTACATGCAAATGACATGCGGAATATTCAGGCAGCAACTGAACTCTTTACAGTTGAAGACAAACAGCAGCAAATAGGTTTCCTGCAAGGAAACCTATACAGAGCCATCTGTATGGCTGGTGACTTGGGGGGGGGGTCAGGGATGGGACACATAAACACCCGGGCGAAGCCAGGTACATAAAAGCTAGTATTTATATAAATAATGTCATCTGGAGCAACCCCCGTCTCAGCTCTGCTTCCGTCCCTCCCCTGGGGGCTCAGCACAGCCACCGATTTGTTCCAGGGGGCACCGCTGATAAATGAGCCCCCCCTCCAAATATCAATCTCGAGGCTGCTCGACAGGCCCGGTTTCCGCTCACCTCAGCGCTAATTATTTGGAGGAGTCTTTCTTTGTACCGTGGGAGTGTAGCAACTGCCCTGGAAGGCTAGGAAACACAGAGAGCTTGTTTGAACAGGACAGGAAAACAAAATTTCAGGCTCCATCAAGGGTGTGGGGGGGTGGCCGTGTTTGCTCAGGCAGGGGGCTGTCTGGACTCCCCACTGGCCAAACAGAAACCAAGAAAGAGGACAGGTCTTGGCGAGGGGGAGAGGAGGGGACCATGCGGGTGACACATAGACAGAGGGGTCTTTCCCTGTCGGAAACCATCTCTTCGGGCTGTCCTGAGGCTTGCACTGGCCTAGAGCAGGTCTGGGCATCAGTTTTTTTATCCTTTTTTAACATACCATCCATATCAAAATGATTTAATATAAGTATTCATATCTAAGTTGTAGGGGTTAAGCTCCATCTTAGAAGAGGAATGGATGTAAGAAGCCCCTTCCAGGCGGAGGCATCACCAGGGTTTGCGTCACCCGGTGCGAGAGCTCAATGAGTCACCCCCATGATGGAACTCCTCCCGTACCAAACCATGCAGAGTAAATCACCATGTCACACGCACAGCCTAAACGTGGTGGCATCACTAGGGCAGAAGGTCTGGTCGAGAGGGTTAAAGCCACAGTAATTGCCCGAAGGTAAGATCTGAAGGTCGCTAGTTTGAGACCACCAGAAGTTTCCGTGTGCGGCAGACCTCGAGAATGCGGCTGGTAAGATCTGAGCTGTCTCAGCTGCCTGTGAGAGGGGGAGTTGTGCTGGGCGGCCAGCTGTTCTTTGGTGAGAGCAGAGAAGCAGATTATCAGCCGGTGGAAGGCAATTGTGCGGCGAGAAAGAAGGACTGGATGATGAAAGTGTCAACTGCATGTAGTTCTTGAAAGATTAGAACTTTGCGATTTGTAAAAACCCTTGCGGTTTAGAGAAAATGCCTGCCTATGTAAACCGCCTTGAATTAAAGGTGGAGGAGCAATCTGATGATCAAGAAAGGCGGTATATAAATACCAATTATTTATTATTATTATTATTATTATAGGGTTGGTGTGATCCCCATTCACCTTCTTTCTTTCTTTTAATATATCAGTAACACCCCCCCAAAAAAAACACACACAAAAAAAACAACAACAACAGTGGTCAACCTGATGACACCCAAACAACTGAACAAGAGTTCTAGTATTAGCTCTGATACATGGAAATGAGAGCTGACTCATACTGACACCTCATTGGTTCCCTGTTGTGTCATACATTGGCTCGTGGAGCAGTCAGTCATTGTTTTGCATTACGGAAATTTTAGTTACATAAGACAGTTGTGTTTGCCTTTCCTGGTTGTTTGGCTATAACGTTTGATAGGATACAGCTTTTTCAATGCAGTTTGTTTCATTACGTTCTGCATTAAATTACCCATTGAATGATATATAACACAAAGGTATTATTCTATACCCCAAGGGTGTCACCTGAGGATGCCCAGTCGTGGACCTACCATTGTGTCGGGGGGGGGGGACAAGGCACAGTGCAGAGCAGAGTGGCAGGAAACAGGGAAGGGAGCGGACTGCCTGTCCCGGGGGCCCATTAGCTGGGTCCGCAATGGATGATGCCTTCACTGCCCATACTTCCTGCACCCCCTTGTGATGCTACCGAATACTTGGTAGGGGCTATGGGGCTGGACCAGTGGTGAAATTCAGCCAGTTCTCACCAGTTCTGCAGAAACGGTTGTTAATTTTAGGTTGGGAGAGGGAAGAAAGGCAGCGGCCGCCCTGAAGGTCATAGAGCCAGTTGTTAATTTATTTGAATTCCACCACTAGGCTGGACCCACACCTGAAGCCCAGGAGAGATGCACAAGCTCCCATTCTGAACGTCATACCAGGGACACTAACAGGAGAGCGTAAGTCAACTCCCGATGCCTCTTTTTCTCCTCCTGGGCCGTATCTGCAGCTGTTGAACGACACGCAGAGCAGTGTGGCTTTGGAGACTCCTTTTCTCACTGCTCCCATGGCTTACAGGATTTTCAAAAACAAATCATCCACATGTCTGGATGAGAATCTGCCAGGAAATGCACCAGGACATTAACATTTCAGGGCCTTGGACTGGCAGCACACTCCGCAACCAGGCAGCAGCCAGAGAGACCAAGGCCAGAGAACTCTGACGAGAAGGTGCCACTGCATTCCTTCACTGCAGAGGTCAACACCGCCTGTTGAACAGCAAAGAGGACATTCAGAGGGGCTTCCTTGGCCCAGGCTTGTTGCAGCACCTGGTCTCCATGGGGGGTCCCGGCACTCTTGCAGGGCCCACTGCGGATGTCAGCCCCTGAGAGCACAAGCCTATGCATGTGTCCAATGGAGCTTACTCCTAGAGAAGCGTGTATAGCAGGGGTCAGGGAACTTTTTTACCTTTTACCCCAAAATATATTTAGATACGCCGACGTTACCCCCTTGATTTGATTTTTAATACAGGTACTTACTAAAACTACCAGTGAAAGGTAGGTGTCCTCTCAGGAGAGGCACTGTCCTGTCTCTCTCAATGGCGCAGCAACTAGTCGACTCTACCGAAGAAGCGGGCGGACTTGGAGGCGGGGCCCGGGGCATCACGCAGGGAAGCATGTTATACACAAGGGCCTGATGCACTGCACTGCGTCAGGTCCTTGTACACTACAGTACCGTAACACACACAGCCGGGCATGCATATAGAACAGTGATGGCGAACCTTTTGGGCTTGGTGTGTCAGAAATTTGGAAAATTCGTAACTCAGCTCTGTTGGTGTGTCAACCCCCTCCCCCGCCCCGCCAGAACAAAAGAAAAAAAAATTACGTATTGGAACCCATTGCTTTTTATTTGATTAATTAATGAGCTTAATTAATGCACGAGGCTTCTGTAGTATGAAGACACTGCGGGGGGTGGGGTTTAAGCCCAATTTAATATTGTAACAAATCTGCGGTTCCTCAGTGGAATTACTTGGGGGTGGGCTCAGCCCTTATTTCATTTGTACTGTAAGCCGCCAGCCACAAACTTCCCTCTGTAAAGCGTGTATTATTTCATGCCCTTTAAAATTCTCCTGCGCTTGATCAACACCTTGAGCCAGGAGCTGCCAATGACACTATTGTAGCACAGACTGAATACCAGACTCAGACAGGGAAAACGATTGCACTCCGGAGGTGCACTTGGAAGCGCCAGGCAATCACCCAAACATTTCATCTGTTGCTGCAGATCAGAACGCTTGGAACGTCGCATGCAACAAAGCCGCGGCTCCCTGGTCTCAGACAGCGCTGTGCCTTATCCTCTATGCTTGACACTCCTTCTCCTTTTGTGCTTGCTTAAAAACCCAGACAGAAGCCTTTACTCACCAGTTCAATGGCCAGACCCCCACCTCCAACCAGCCGCCCCATCCCACGAGTGCACAATGCAGCGAGGCAGGCGGCATGCACTGCAGTCCTGCTATGGAACGCTCAGCCTCTCAGCCATCCCGGCCAGCCAATGAGGGTGCCGAAGGCCCCGCTAAATTCTCAGGCTGCTTCCTCATTGGCTACCCAATTAGCATTGCTTGGCTTAACAGAGCGTGGAGACACGCTGCAGGGCTTGTCACCCGAGTTTAAAGAGAGAGACGGAGGCGCAGACAGCGGGCGCGCGGAGGAACAAGTCTTTGCCGGGAATCGCTTAGATTCGTATGCATGCCTGGCTGCCGTCCATTACCCCCAGGAATTTCATTTTTACCCCATTTGGGGTAATTTACCCCTGTTCCCTGACCACTGGTGTATAAGATTGCGGCCTGTGAAGAATTGGGCCTAAGCAGCATTTTCCAACAATGCTCATGATGTGGCATTGTTCTGGGGCACTGAACAATGGGGGAGAATTGGGGCCATCAGCCATCAGCGGATGCAGAGAAGAGCAGAACAGGCACTCAGGGGGTGAACGCTGCCACAGATCCTCATGCAGCAATGCCATTTTTCAACCAGTGTGCTGTGAAAGGTCCGTGGGTGGGAAGCGGGGATTTGGGACACAGCCTTGGAAATGGCTGAAAAACACGTCTGGATTCTGTGGCTCTGTCTCTTGGGCAACTGTCTGTCATAACAAATGGTCTGTCCCTCTGCCAGCTCTGCAGGGTGCCCTAGAAACAGAGCCACAGAACCCTGAAGAGTCTCCCAGAAACAGGAAGTGACATCACAAGAGGCAAAGACCATAGAGAAGGCTATAGAGCAGGAATGTGTTTCAGTCACTGACAGCGCAATCCTAAATAAGGCCAACATAACAGGGCTGTATTCTAAAGCCCATTAGGAGGCAGCAGCAGCAGTGAAGTGCAGGCCAAGGGGAGGATTTCCCCTTACACCCATGTAGGCCCCAGTCATCCCTTCGGAGCTGCTTGGAGTTGCGCCTGCTTTCTCTAGGCACAGGTGCACGTGCACAGGAGCGGCCCAAATTGGGGCCGCCATGGCTGCAGACAGGGTTTAGGATTTGGCACGGCTGTCCTGCATCACAACCCATCTCCGCCCACTGCCCTGCCCAGTTATGCCCCCAGCACGCCTCTGGAATGCCCTCGGCGAGGCCCAGGACCGACTGTGCGCTGCCAACGCTCCACCGGCACAAGGCTGGCGCTGCTGGCGGTTGGGGTGGTGCCCGAGCATTGGCGCTGCTGCTTGCGCCGGTCCAGCGCTGTACCACCGATGCTGATGCGCTTGACGGCACGTTTGCGACAGCATTCGGCTGGTGCAAGAGTGTAGCGCCGGCACAATGGGGCTATAGGACTGTGCTCTGAGTCCAACCCCTGTAACTCGACTTGACTCATAGTACACGCCTGTTGCATCTCTACGTGAGCAAAATGTTGAGTCTTTCGAGTCGTAAGTCTGAGTCTTGTCGAGAAATGAGTTGAGTCAAGGACTTCCTTGAGCAACATTTCCTCCTCTTCTCAGCCCCCCCCAGCCCCCACCTCCTGGGACCAAACTCTCCTCCTCCCAGCATGCCTGCTGCTGCCATTGGTCTGAAGACTGGCTTCCTGATTGCCATGAGCTGCTTCGGTGCAACAAGGAAGCAGTAAAACGTAAGCAAGAACACATGCACACACCAGGGACTTGAGATAGATTCTTGAGTCATTTTGAGTCCCGAACACCATTTTAGGGTCAGAAGTCCTCTCCAGCTCTGGAAAAGCTGTGCAGCTCACCAGTTTTTTTTTCCTGACGCGACATTCCCACATGCATGCACAACTGGTGTTACTTCCAAAAGTGAGCCCAATCGTGACATCAGAATTGGGCCGGTGTCTGTTTGCTTTGAGAAACAAGAGCCTTGTGGCTCCTTCACACCCTGTTTCTCCTCCATTTGGGACTCTGCATGGTTTCAGATGCCAAAGGAAAGGATGAACACGAGATTCACAAAGGCTGCTTTACATACACGATGCCTTTTAGCACACAGACGGTACACACCATCTCGGCCCATACCTCCCTCTGCACAGCTTCATAGAGGGTTCATGTGACCATGTAAATGTATGAAGTATGTTACATGAAGTATACCATGGCAGAGCATTGGTCTAGTCCACTATTGTCTACCTTCTGGCAACAGCTACCAGCTCCTACCACAGCAGGAGATGCTAAACCAGTGATTTTCAACTGGTGTGCCATGGCACATTGGTGTGTCACAAAAGGTCCACAGGGGTGCTGCAGGAGTTTGGAGCTGCAGCAGTTGAAAATAGCTGAAAATCTCTCTCAGGTTTTGCAGCTATATTTCTAGGACAATTCTTGGTGATTGCCTTTCCTCTGTTAGCAGAGCCATTCCAGGGAGAAATGGGACCGTCTCACAGAAGCTGGAAGTGACATCACAAGAGGCAAAGACCATAGAGAAGACCATAGAGAAGACCATAGAGGTCACTGTGCTGTGAGAAGAAAAATGTTGAAAATCACTGTGCTAGACACGAACCCTGGGAAGCATGTGATCGCTACCCGAAGCTTCAACAACTCCCCACAGCAAGTTCGAGGCACACCACCCAGGACATAGAAAATGCAGCAGCCACAGATCAGGCTCTGGAATGCAACGCACCCATGCACCTGACCCGAGTCTGCTCCTTGAGTGGGCTGCCCCGCCCCATCAAATGACAGACAACCCCTGCTCTGAAAGCCAATTCTTAATGAAAGATGCAAACCAAATTGTAGCGCGCAAGAGGAAACGGCATGAGTTTCCTTGCATGGCGCTGCCGAGACAGCCATGAGTCCTTATTCATTCTGACACAAGGGCCTTCCTTTTGCTCTCTCCTGGAAAGGCGCGTAATAATCTCCCCCTCCCCATTCTGGCTGCTGCCTCTTGAATATATGTCCACTATGGACATTGGGGAGGTTTGCTTTACAGGAATGATGGATTGCCATCATTATCCACTCAAAGCGAGCCAGTTCCTTTTTCAGAGGCCCCAAAGCGGCCAAGCAGAGCCGCGGAGCATCAGGCGTGACGGCTACTGTAGAGTCTCGAGGATCACACAATTAATTACACGCTAGAATCAGATTAACTGGGTGGGGGACTGACCTGCAGCCGGCGGGAACCAGCAGTGAACACAGCCTTTGGCAGCTCCCTCCAACTGGATTCAGCAATCAGGATGGCCTCCTGTTAGAGACGGGGGCACAGCTATAGTACGGATATGCGCCCCAATCCTACCCCCTCCTTCTCTGGCGTAACGAGAGTTGTGCCACCATAGGCTGCTTTAAAGGTAAAGGTGAACCACGACCGGATGGTCTAGTCGTGACCGACTGTAGGGGGCGGTGCTCATCTCCGTTTCAAAGCCTGTAGAGCTGACGTTTGTTCGAAGACCAGCTTCCATGGTCATGTGGCCGGCATGACTATACGCAGTAGCGCACGGAACGCCGTTTCCTTCCCCCCGAAGTGGTCCCTATTTATCTACTTGCATTTAGGTGCTTTCGAACTGCAAGGTTGGCAGGAGCTGGGACAAGCAACGGGAGCTCACTCCGTCACGCAGTCTTGAACTCCCAACCTTCTGGTCGGAAAGCCCAGCAACAGCAGTTTAACCTGCTGTGCCACCACGTCCCGATATAGGCTGCTTTACAGCTATCATAAAGGAGCATCTGCTAACAAGCACAGAAGGCCCACCAGTAGAGAGGCTACAATGGCCTCCCCATGGGCCAGTGGACCCATGGACACCTGCCCACTCGGGGAGGGAGGGAGGGAGGGAGGGAGGGAGAGGATTGAACGGAGCAGGGGAGGTCAGAACAGGGTGACGCCTGGATGGGGAGGAGGCGGATCAGCCCCTCCACGAGTCTGATCCGCTTGCATAGAGCAACATGGACTTGCGCCAGCGATTGAGCTGGCACAGGCCTGAGTTGGCCCATAGCAGCTGCTATGTTGCCCCAAGGAGACCTCCAGGAACTGAAAATCCCACGCAAGATGTGGTGTTGCTACATTGCTGCACAGGGATTTATCTAGAATGAGGCTGCTAACCTTGTTAAAAGTCATTCCTGTTCCCTTGGGAAATGCAATTCTATATTTTTTAAAAAGGAGCTTTTGCACCCATACTACAATTCCCAGGATCCTTTGGTTGAAGCCACAACCCTTAAAAGTAGCATAACTTTTAACTGTTAAAAAGTAACTATGTGAATAGTAGGCTGTGTTCACTTTTCACCTTCTAGTGCAGTGGTTCTTAACCTTTTTGGAGGTACCAAGCCCCGCAAGTTTCATACGTGCATTCATTGAACGCTTCATAGTGGGAAAAATAAAATGTTTTTTTTTCTTTTCAAATTCAAAACATAGAGATATATATATTATTAGTGCACAAAATGAATCAGGCATCAGTTGCACATAAAATCACTGTATTCAAAGAATAAAACATGAATGTCACACAAAAACAAAAACATAACTCAATGAATATTTACTGCAAATCAATTGTATGTATTCGTTTGACCACATTCTTATTTTGCTCTACATAGTAAATCTGTAAATCCAGCAGCAGCAATACTCAGAGAGAAACAGAAAGTAGAACAGAAGAGCTCTCTGATCAGGACAGGACTGAACACACACATACTCACTGAGCTGAACAGACAAGCAACCAGTGTTCCTGAGATCACATGGTCTTGTTACTGGGCAGAACCTAAGTCAGAACTACCCCGCACCCTCTGCTGGTCTGCTAGGCCTCAGTGATAAGCCTTACCATTCAGGCCTGCAAATTCCCAGGCCTTACTTTAATATCCCAACAACTACTGAGTGCACCAAGTTCCCTGCAGCACAGCTATCAAGGCCAGCAAATGGAATGGACACACACACACCTCCGCCGAACCCCTGAGACTGACTCACCGAACCCCTGGGGTTCGATCGAACCCAGGTTAAGAATCACTGTTCTAGTGCAAGGGCCTCCAAACATTTCAGTACAAGGGCTACATAGCATACAGGCATGCTCCGGTTCCGGATTCCACCGTGGATACCTGAAACCGTGGATATTGGGGACACCTTTTTAAAGGTAGGGGAACATCTGTGGTTTTGCTGCAACAGTGTAAGAAAGGAGATTTGTTTCATGTTCTCCTGTCTTTCCAATAGGCGTCCCCAGTACTCACGATATTCATGGATAACTGAAACTGTGGATACTGAATCAGTGGATACTGGGGCATGCCTGTATTGTACACATCTTTGTGGGCTGAAAAAAAATCAGTTTTATTTATGAATGAAATCTAAATGAATGAATACGTTTTTCTTGGATGCTTTTTGTAATCAGCACGATATGATTCAGAACAAAAGAGAAATGTGACAATGACGAAGGAACAATGTCGAGCTTAAACTGAGAGATGGTGAGTAAAAAATGTCAAACAGCAAATGCTCTGAGAAAAAAACAACACATCAAGTTGTTGTGAGCCGGATCAAATATCCCAGGGCTGGATGTGGGCCCCAGGACATAGTTTGGAGATCCCTGTGCTGGGCTCTACTAGGAGCACTAGAGAGCTGCTCATTTTTCTTCTTCCAGCACCCTTGGGTCACACTCAGCGATGGTATCTGGTACTGAAGATCCGGAACACTGGGCGGGACTTAAAGTGTGATTGGCAGCCCGTCCGTTCCGTTCCGCTGCCTGCCTGCCTGCCCGCCGCATGGGCTGCCCTGGCCCCGGAGGAGGTGCCTGCTCGCCGGGGGGACAGGTGGGGGGCGTGCCGGGTGCCTGGGCGAGCAGCGGTGGTGCGTGCCAACCGGGGGCAGCCCGCACGGCCAGCGGGCAGGCAGCGGAACGGAATGGAACGGACAAGCTGCCAATCACACATAAGTCCCGCCCAGCGTTCCAGATCTTCATTACCAAATACCATCGCTGGTCACACTCCAGTGTGTTTGCCATGCTAGCAATCTGAATTGCGAGCTCAGAGCTGGAAAAGATGGCCGCCTCCATGCATTTATTTCCAACAGCAGGTACATGGCAGCCTCCATACATAATGGTGACAACATGGCGACCTCCATGCGATTCATTGCAATTACTCCTGTATAACTGAACACCCATTTTGTCGTTTTTTAAATGAAGCATGCTTGAGGTAAAGGTAAAGGTTTCCCCATGACCGAATGGTCTAGTTGTGACCGACTGTAGGGGGCGGTGCTCATCTCTGTTTCAAAGCCTGTAGAGCCGGCGTTTTTGTCCGATCATGTGGCCAGCATGACTCTACGCCATAGCGCACGGAACGCCGTTACCTTCCCACCGAAGTGGTCCCTATTTATCTACTTGCATTTTTTAGGTGCTTTCGAACTGCTAGGTTGGCAGGAGTGCTTGAGGTAACATCCTCTTATTTCCTATCTGGAAAACAAACACAGCCTTCTTACATTTGTCTTAAAAAGAAAAGTTTGATTAACTTGCCAATTTCTTTTCTTTTTCTAGGGTGAGCTTCAGGGAACCTGGAAAATGTCTGGGGAGCTGACCTCTTTGGGAGAGGTGGTGGGTGTAATGAGTCTGATTATTGCGAAGGAGCCTCTCTCTGTAATTTGGGCCTGATGGGTAATCAGGAGCCCAACGAAATAATCTTTAGCGCTTCCTGATTGCTGGAAATCTCCCCTCCTGCCTTTGGGAGACCAAACCTTGCAGCTGGTGGGAGGGTCAGAGAAACCGTTTGCTGCAGTTCAGAATTTAGGCTGAGGCAAAGGCAGACAGACAGAACACAGACCATGACGAAAGAGGCCTAGGATGCTGGAAGAGGTTCCAACAGTTCTTCTCCTTGGGAATCTGTTTCTGTAATGGCTGCGATTACAGGGGCAGTCTATTATGCTAGCTTGCATATCTGCAGGGATGGGCATTTGGGCCGCAAGGGCTCAACTCAAGTCACGAAAATGCTGGTTTTTCCACAACTTGTGTTGACTCTAGTAATGGACATCACTGACTTGGACCCAACTCAAGTCTTGGGGCCAGTGATTCGAGAGTCAAGACTCGAACAGACTCAAGTCTTGACTCAAGTTTTTGTGCACTTGCAGCTCAGTTATTTGTGTGTGCTTGCTTAGCTTACTTTCCCCCACACTGCTTCTGCAGGACTCTACTGTATAAGTGGCTTGAGTCGAGTTGTGACTGGTGTGTGCTATGACTCAAGATTCAGGAGGTTGGTGACTCATGACGCGACTCGTGCTCAGTGACTAGAGCATATCCCTGCATATCTGTAATTAAACTCTGGAGCTGCTAGATGGGAGCTGCGAATTGGTCATGAGTCTTCATAGGTCAGCACTCAGGTATAGGCTGTCAAGCATGTAGGAAGCTAAAATGAGAAGTAGAATGGAGTTAGGATGAAGTCTGGAGAGAAATCTCAATAAGGAGCAGAGGCAAAATTCAAGAGGTAGGGCCAGGGCAGGAGAGTCAGACAGTTGAAAAAAGAAAAAAAGAAGAAGAAAAGGAACCATTTCTTTATCCAGTATTTAATCTGTGGAACTCCTTGCCATAGGGTGTGTTGGTGGCACCTGGCGTACATGCCTTTTAAAGGGGACTGAACAAGTTTATGGAGGAAACCATAAAGTTATCTCAAGTTACAAGCCATGATGGGTGTGTGCAACCTCCTGGTGTTAGAAGTTGGCAGTGCAAGGGCGTGGGCACAGGATGCAGGCATCTTCTTGTCCTGTGTGCTCCCTGAGGCATCTGGTGGGCCACTGTGAGATACAGGAAGCTGGACCAGAGGGGCCTTTCCCTGATCCAGCGGGGCTCTTCTGATATTCTTATGAAGGAGACTGGAGCAGCCAGCAGAGGAGGAGAGCGGGAGGAAAGCAGGCAGGCCAAGAGAGGCGTGAAAGGCGCTCGTGGGGGATTAGAGGGCAAAGGTCTGGCTGCAGCTCAGGCAAAGAGCCAGCTCTGACTTGGGAAAAAATTAGAACTGGGCCTGGCCAACCCAACAGGTGCTGTGGGATCTGGGAGGACACACCTGCCCTTTCTTTTCCCGCTCCTCAGACTTGAGTGGTTGGTTCAACAGAAAGGAGTCTCTGTTGGTTGATCCTGCGACACAGCAAAGGCTGCAATCCTACACACACTTCCCTGGGGGTCAGCCCCACTGACCTCAATGGAACCTACTTCTGAGCAGACACATAAGGCTGCATGGCTTGCCCAGCATTGTCATGCAGCCGGAACGCTGGGTGAGAGGAACGGGTGAGCGGCAGCCCGCGGGGGCGGGGAAGATGGCGAAACGGACCGGAACACAACGGGCAGGCTGCCGCTTACCCATTCCTCCCGCCCAGCGTTCCGGCTGCATGACAACGCTGGGCTTGTCCCATTTTCATCAAACTGCTCGGTAACTTGCTGAAAAATGCTGCTTTTTCTTTTTAGTAGAAACACGGAAGCCAGCTCACCTTTACAAAACACAGGCATAAGATTCCCCTTCCAAAATTTCCAGAGAAAGGGACATCGTTAAACATTTAAATTCTCTGCCTTCATTGAAATGATATTCCTCAGTGCATGCCAAGAGCAAACACGTAGCGATGGCTCATTCGGCCAGGTTTTCTGGCCTGGCAGTCAGTCTGCCATAAGTTGCTGCGTTCACAAGCGTGTTTTGTTGACTTGCTGCAATGGAGCATATCCCTGACTGATGCTTTTTTTCCCTAGATTGTGAGCCTCTTTGGGGCAGGGAACCAATTTTTCCCCCCTATGTACAATAATTTGAGAATGTTTCGTGGAAAAGCTGTATATAAACATTCTTATAAAGGACCAGAAACAGCCCTGGTTTGTGTGTTTAACACCTCCCAGGCTACTAGCTCCTGTTGCACTGTTCTTGAATTCGGGGGGGGGGGCAATTGTGACAAAAAGGCTGGAGGGGAACTGAGGAAAACCAGAAGTGTTTCCCCCCCTTTTTTTGTGTAAACACAGGAGGAATGTGGACTGAGGTCTGGAACTCAATTCCTGGACTGATCACACGCAGTTGCACAGTACGAGTAATTGTGCATTGGAAGACAACTGTGGAAAAAAAAAATCCAACATGTTTTTGTGAAGCTCTCCTGGAAGGACAGAAAAACAAGGAGTGGATCTTTCTGCAGAGCGGAAAGGTATATGTACGTACAATTATGGTGCTGAAGTGCATCCATAATTGTAAAGGTAAAGATTTCCCCACAACCGAGTGGTCTAGTCGTGACCGACTGTAGGGGGCGGTGCTCATCTCCGTTTCAAAGCCTGTAGAGCCGGCGTTTGTCCAAGGACAAGCTTCTGTGGTCATGTGGCTGGCATGACTCTACGCCGTAGCACACGGAACGCCGTTCCCTTCCCACCAAAGTGGTCCCTATTTATCTATTTGCATTTAGGTGCTTTCGAACTACTAGGTTGGCAGGAGCTGGGACAAGCGATGGGAGCTCACTCCGTCGCAAATCTTGAACTCCCAACCTTCTGGTCGGAAAGCCCAGCAACAGCGAATTAACCTGCTGTGCCACCACGTCCCTTATCCATAATTGGCGAATGCCCAAATTCCTCTCACGCACTCTATGCCACAGGGAGTGTGGACCACGCTGATCTTCCCTGCCATGTCATGTGCACCACATGCCAATTCCCTCCCCTACTTGCAGAGACACTCTAGCCCACCACTCTACTCCTCCACACTTCCTTCTGCTCCTTTCCCCAACTCCTATCTTTTGAAGAGGCAGAGTAGCAGCAGCAGCAGCAGCACAAGGGAAGAGATGCTGGCCAATGGTGAGACAGCTGATGAGTGTGGGGTGTTGCCCCATCAATCTCCTGCCTCGTAAGTACTCCCTGTGCACAGTAACTTCTACACTAAGCGGGCATTTCTGCATCCTCCCGTTTCTCTCCTTCTCCTCTGCGTCTCACAGTCACGCAACACCTACGTCCCTCTGAACTCTGCACACACACACACCCATGTTGGAGCTTTCTTACCAGGGCTTTACAGGCACTTTTTTTTTAGTGCTTTCTCTGTTTGCTAGTCCAGCTTGGCTGATCTTTATTTCTGGGCAAAGCCAGAGAAATAAAGACTGCCCCCATTCTGTCAAGCAACTTATCCAACAAACATCCCCCAAAGCTAATAATCCTCAACAAAACAAGACTATTGTGATGCATGGTCCTGATAGCCATATTTTGATAGCAAGCCTCACACTAACCCTGCTCATTTTATTTTTTGTTTCTCTTTTAAGGCTGTAGTAGTGTGCACAGTTATTTAGATGAATCACTGAAGTCAGTGCGACTTGCTTCCTAGGAAACATGCATAGGGGCAGCTTTCTTGTAAAGAGCAGAGCATATATAGGCTGTGTACATATATAGGCTGCGGGCTGCTTCTTTTCCTGATCCAGGAGTCAACTGCAGAACTCTGAGCCTTACTGTTCCCAGCTGTAAAATGGGATTAAACACTTTAAGAATTCTGGGGCAACCTGCAGTCCATTTCAAATGTTAAAAAAAGAGTCTCTCTCATAAAGTCAATGTCTAGTCCTTGTCTGACCATCGATCACTCAGCTTCAGTGACTGTTTAAGTAAAATAGGATTATCAGTTTCTTTTCATCAGGCATATTCAGCTCTGCTTATACTTTTTGATATTACAATTAGTGATATGTTGGGGGTTATTTTCCACCCAAGCAAATAATCAGTTATTTTGTGGGGAGGGTTTACCTCCTTGGGAAAAGCCACCCCCTAAGCAATTATGTGGGTTAAACCGCTGAGCTGCTGACCGGAAAGTATAGTGCTCCTTGGTGTATAGTCATGCTAGCCACATGACCACGGAAACTTGTCCTCGGACAAACGCCGGCTCTTCGGCTTAGAAACGGAGATGAGCATTGCCCCCGTCATGACTAGACCATTTGGTCGTTCACCAGGGCAATAGTGGTGCTCCCCCTCACTTCAGCTGTGAAAAAGTGAGAGCACCCCATCACTGCCAATCTGGCAAGTCCCCTCCCCATTACCTTTTTGAGCCACCCACAAAGGCCAAAAGAACTCCCCCCCTTTGGTAAATTTTGGAAAAATTTTGGAAAATTTTCTTTGGTATTTTCCGTGTTAGCTAGAATCCTTGATCTCTAGTGACGCAGATGTTAATGTTCACTTGCATATACAACCGTTCTGATGCATGGCTCAAGGGGTGCAGTAGGCAATTTACTTCAGCCTCCCCTACCCTCAATTTCCTGTCTGCTTGCACCCTTGAGCCAGCATTTTCTATCTTTCATTGGGTAACTTATTTTGGGGTTCTCACTGAGGAGCATCCAAGCTTCAAGTCTTTATATAATGGCCTAAAACTCCACACTGCAAAGAAAATGCTTCAAGTGAAACTGGAGTGGCACTAACCTGAAAACAGTCAATTTGATTTCAAAGCCGTAGGGAAGAAAGATCTGCTGGTCTATATTAATTTATGTCCAACCCTTCCTGCAAGCAAATGGCTGTTCATCCTCTCCTGACCCAGCTTGTCAATTTCACTCTTGGTGAAACTGACAAAAAAGCCATTTCCTAGATCAAGTGCGTCTCTGCTTGGAGTGCCACATTTTGCCTACTTCATTACTGTTGAATGTTATTTGTCTGCTCCCTCTTTGGACTTCTTCTTTCTGAGATTGACAAACCCCCTTTTTCCTGTTTGCTGCCGCCTCCCCCCTTCCCATAATCTTAAGATCCATTGAAATACCAGACAGAGTGCAGCATTAATAGGAGGGTAAGGCTGCCAGGTGCATATTTTGGCCAGCCGAACAATACATGCCAAACCGCAGGTATTTTATGAGACGTTTCCTGTTATGAAGACATTTTTTTTCTGCCGAAATTCCTTGTTGCCACCCCTCCTCCCTTCTGTTCACTCCCTCAACTGCTTCTCCTCCACTTTCCTTTGTACACCCCTCTTCTCATCCACCTCCCTTCCAATGGGGGCTTTTGTCTCACAAGAGTCATGTCAAGCTCCAAAACATTGATTCTTTGCTCAGCATCAGAAAAGTGAGGCTTTTTTGCAAATACGAGCAGCAGTGACTTCCCTTGCAAGCATTTTCCAAAGCAGGCATCCTTTGGCTGCAGAAAGGAACCTAACCTCCCTGCACCCTCTGTCCCAAACCAGGCTGTGATGTTTTAAGAGCAGTGGCTCCCAAACCATTTACCCCCAGGGCACACTTCTTAAAAAAATGACACTCTATTGTTACCCACTGAGGTTTGCCAGACTTAACATTTATTAATCTTCATATGTTTACACATATTTGCAAACTGCAGTAGCTGTGCTCTTTGCAGGGTAATTAGCAGCAGGGTAATTAGCAGGGTCATTTTTGAATAACTTTAGGGCTTGAGGCAATTAGTTTTCTGATCTTTCCAGCAGCCTTACGTGACCCACCAAAAATCAGGTCCTGACCCACCAGTGGGTCCCAACCCACAGTTTGGGAACCAGTTTAAATTTAGAGCCTTGGGGTGACTTGATGCAGCCTGGGCTGATTCAGTGTTTCTCTAACTGTGGGTCGGGACGCAATTTCTAGTGGGTCCTGCACAATCGCCAATGAAAACATAAGTGATGGAAAGATCAGATAACTAATTGCCTCAAGCCCTGAGGCTATTAAAAAATCAGATAGCTGCTAATTACCCTGCAAATTACCTAATTATCTTGCCAACCCAGCAGTTCGAAAGCACATTTGCGAGAGGAACCACTTTGGTGGGAAGGTAATGGCATTCCATATGCCTCGGCGTATAGTCATGCTGACCACTTGACTACAGAAACATGTTTTTGAACAAACGCTGGCTCTTTGGCTTAGAAATGGAGATAAGCGCCACTCCCTAGAGTCAGTCACGACTAGACCATTTGTCATGGGGAAAGCTTTACCTTTTTTTACCCTGCAAAGAGTTCAGCTTCTACAGTTTGCAAGTTAGCTGCTAACTGCCCTGCAAAGAGTTGAGCTCCTGCAATTTGCAAGCTTGTGTAAATAGGGGTAGATAAATGTGTGAGCATCTTTTCTGGTATATTTCCCCCCACCCAAAAAAAAATTCATCAATGACAGGTGAAGGCTGTAACTAAGCCTCTCAAGCATTGAGGCTATTCGTTAGGATTGCCTTATTACAAGAAAGGAGCGAGTTGATTTTTAAAAAAATAAAAATAAAACATTACTTGTAAGTATATTTCTTTCTAGATCACCTTTTTAAAAAATCTCATAAAGCAAGGTGGGTCCCGATAGAGCAGTGGTTTTCAACCAGTGTGCCAGGGCACATTGGTGTGCTGTGAATGGGCCACAGGTATGCCATGGGTGTTTGGGGCAGGGTCATTTATTAATGGGGCAATTGGTGGACGTGAGCTCCCCACCAGCAGCATGGTGTGCCTTGTCAATTGTCCAAAACCTGATGGTGTTCCTTGGCAATTTTAGCTCATTGTTAGTTTGCTGCAAGATGAAACAACGTTGAAAACAGCTGCAATTGAGTGCCATTTTAAAAAGCAGGTCCCAGTGTTAAAATGTTTTGAGAACCACCAGGCTAATTCCTCCAACTCAGGAAGTAGGTTGAGGTGGTGATACACACTGAGGGCGCAATCCTAAAATGAGTAAGGCCGGAACAGTTTGGCCAGCACAAGGGACACCGTAAAGTATGTTTGGAACACTCCCGCAGTCAGAGAGGCCAGCAGGCACCATCCTCCCTGACTCCGAGAGTAGTCTAAATACACTTTATGGTGGCCCTTTGTTGCAGTTTCACACCACACACTCCAGAACTGGTGGAAACCGGCAT